>BQKN01051540.1:2175-23233 GCA_022839385.1 Asparagus kiusianus | reverse complement strand
ATCCATTAAAGTCCTCGTGTTGGACTATAATCCATTTCAGTCCTCGTGTTGGACATTCACCCACTTGACCATGTGTTGACCATTTGTTAAGCTATGAGTATGACACTTATCCGAATCAGGACATGACACTTATGAAATTTTTTTGACCTTTGACACTTATTTGGTTACGACAGGATACAGTATTTTATGTTCTAAGATGAGTCGTATTCCTTTTATTACTGTTTTTGGTTCCTATACTAGAATTCGAATTTAGTGTTTAGAGATTTACAATTTGAGATACAAGGTATATACATGAGGGTTTCCTTATCTGGATTATTTCGCTTGACGTACCTATGCTCGTGTTGTAAATTTCTAAATACTAAAATTCCTTTTTAGTTAAGATTTATGATTTGAGACTTATTATGTATTAACTGTATTTTCTTATACAACGAGCCCTATTCCCTTGGGGTTGGTTGTGATGTTGCTCGCTAGCGCTTTGACGCTCGTTGTCCCTCCCTATTTTAGGTAACGAGCCAGGAGCCCGGAGAGTCGCAGGTTGAGGGCGACACACTTTAGTGTCCAGTTGCTTATTTTTAGCTATGTTTTATTTGGAGCGCCACTTTAGATTTTTGTTAGTCATTTGAGGACTATATCATAGATGTTGTAAAGGCGGTGTGCCTTATTTTCCTTTGTTCAGACTTTCTGTATTTGAATATTGTGTGAACTCTAGTTTATTTATTCAGACATTGACTATGTATTTCCATTTGTTGGATGATGAGATATTAATGTGGTCACTATCATTTCTTCAGTTATTCCTTGTATTATCTCCTACTTGCTTTTGTACCTACACATATTGTTGTCTCTACTAGATAGATGTTAATTGTGATGGTGAAACATGTTATTGCACAGTGTGGTGCAAGGCAGGTTTGACATTCTTGGTTTCACCTTGGACAGCAGCCTTGTGTGAACCCAGGGGCGTCACAAAAACCAAGGCACTTCATTAGCCAAAGATCTTGGTACCCACTCGGGATAAAACCAAGGCACGCCAACCACTCAGTTGGCTTTGACTCGAAAGACCTTGGTGCCATTCATATAAGTAAAACCAAGGCACTTCATCAGCAAAAGACCTTTGTACCCACTCGGGATAAAATCAAGGCACGCCAACCACTCAATCGGCTTAGAATATAAAGACCTCGGTGTCATGCATATGAGTAAAACTAAGGCATTCCATCATCAAAAGACCTTAGTGCCTTCTTGAGATAAAACGAAGGCACGCCAACCACTTGGTCGGCTTCGACTCAAAAGACCTTGGTGTCATTCACATGAGTAAAACTAATGTACTCCATCAGCAAATGACCATGGTACCCGCTCGTGATAAAACTAATTCATGTCAACCACTCGGTCGACTTTGACTTAGTGTTATTCATATGAGTAAAACCAAGTCACTCCATCAGCAAAAGACCTTAGTACCCTCTCAGAGTAAAACCAATGCCCTCAACAAATCGATCGAATCTAAAGACCTTGGTGTCATCTATATGAGTAAAACCAAGACACTCTCTCGACTCCGAAGGCCTTGGCCTCATCTATGAATAAAACCAAGTCATATAACAAAATCAAAAGGCGACGCTTGTTGTACATGCAGCTGAGTCATTACGGTCCTAAGAATCAACACACTAGTTGCAAATTTCACAATGAGATAAAAATTACAAACAAACACAAATAGAGACATATCAATAAAGAAGGAGCATAATATTTATTTATATATTAATATATTTACATCACTACCCACATCGATATTTACAATAAAGAAGAAAATAAAAAAGATACATCAAGATCTCAGGGATCCTAGCTCAGATATGGAGTGCGACTCAGAAGAACGGCACTTGACTCAGGAGCAGGGGCCGACTGGGCAGCAGCAGGAGCGACTTTATCCTGATCGTCCCTTTCAGAGTCTTCCCCTGATTCCTCATCTTCCTCATCCCCATTGTCCATATCTAGCACTATACCCCTCCCTTCACCTCTATCTCCTTTAAAACACCAAAACAGTTGGCGACGTGAGAGGGATAGTATAGATGATCTAGAGTGGGTCTGGATTCACAAGGAAGTAGTTCTAGAAGATAGTCAAAACAAGCCTTATAGGCTAGCCACCCTCCTACCTTACATAGGAATCTATCGTGATATTTTTCCATGATTTCCCCCTTATAGGCCTCTAAATCCAAGAAAGCAATGTGATCCTACAAAGACTGGATATTAGCCAAGGATGACTAGTTAGCCAACTGCTCCTCCTCTAGCTTGAAATTCAAGGATTGGGCAGCAAAGCGATTTGACTGGGAACTTTCCTAAGCATCAAGCCTCTCACGCCTCTCATCCTTGACCTCTTTGGTTAGATACTTGATTCGGTCATCCCGTCCAAAGATCTCATGCTAGAGATGGCTAATTTGCTCCTTAAGTTTGGCAATCGTGGCCTATTACTTGTTGTATGCCCCTGGAGCCCTTCAATCATTTTCCCTCAGGTCTCCAGCTATCATCTCCACCTACCCTCACTACTATTCCAAGCCACCCGCTCGGCCTCCAAGGCTACGACTTTTGCTCGGCAGCCTCCCCAGCCATCCCCTCATCCTTCAGCACCTTATTAAAATTATCAAGGGGACTTCACGCAAGCTCAAGCCAAGAAAATAACTCTTACTCGATCAAGGCCCCCCGTATCAGATAACCCCTGAGATCTTAGTGAAGGCCTCCACAATGCCCGAGATTGGACTCCAGGATGGAGCTTCTCTTGTCGAGATGCTTCTTGGGGATGAATTGACATTCAGCTAACGGCTCCTCATCATATTAAGGGCCTTCTTCCGGAGAGCTCATTAGCATGGCTTCAACCTCCCCCACACCATAGGATCGAGTTCACCAACACCATGGTAGTAGGGGTACACCTATTTGCTTCCAGGGACCGGAGCTATGTTAACTCGTGTCAACTCCTCCACAACTAGAGGCTAGGTTGCTCCCCTATTTTCAAGACTAATGCGTTGGTAGGTTCCTTACCAAGCCTATGCAATAATTCGGATGGTAGTGGCTAAACCATAGACTCCCCCTCTCAGATTTCACCCCTAATAGGCTCAGCCACCCCTTCTTCCCCCTCTGGCCGAGTGGGAGAAGCTTCATCCAGGATGACAACCTTAGTTAGCTTGAAGGGAGGGACGCCTAAATGCGAATCGGTCTTTTGACTTGGGTCGATGAGATTTGCCTCTGCCGCTCCCCCTAAATTAGCTTGAGCTAGCTTAACACTCTTATGGGGCCCTTAGCCTCTACTGAACCTCCTCCTCCTTATCTCTAACCTATCGGCTTGAGCGGTGGTACTCGGCCTTGCCAGCCTAGCCACAATCTCAGTAGCATTCACCACCACCATTTTGATTTCTTTAGGAGCTAGTTTACTCCTTAACCATTTCAAGGGCCTTATAGTTTAGCCCAACTTCATCGAAGCTGGGTCTATTCTCTCTTGGTATTTTAACAAAAGAGATAAGACCATCACTCGAATGGAATCTGTTTTAGTCGGTGAAACATTCGATATGTCGACCACCCGGGGAACAGTAGTGTTAAAGAGATTGCTAATCTCTCGAGACCCAGTATAAGCTTGAATTTTTTAGGGCGCCTACCTCTTCGTGGCAGAAAGAAGAGTGGGATTTAATACGTCTTTCTTTATCTCGGGCTAGGTCAAACATGAAAGGATGGGGTTAGCCCTAAAATCCCACACAAACTTCTCCTTCCAATCCTTGTTCGAATCGGGAGCATTCAAAACAAGCTTGAAATTACCCAAAGTTTGGAGGAGGTAGTGCCCCTCTTTCTTCACCATCTTAATGCTAACAAAGTGATTGAGCTAGCGCAAACTAGGGTCGACTCTACCCAATGACAGAATACAACAAGCACCACTAAAGTAGAAATGGATTTCGGTTTAATCTATGAAGGAGATGTTAGCCTTTTTATTTTGATGATGATTTACAAACAATCTCTAATATTGTTTGTATTTTCTTAATAGGTATTTAGATAAATAACAATTTCGGAGGTTGGATGAATTGAACCTAAACGATCACATCAAATGGAGGTGGGTGGGATATGGGTATGAAGCCATTGCACATCAAGTCATATTCAAGATCAAGCTTCATCCACAACCAAGTCAAGCATATTGAAGATCTCATAGCTTTGGTATAATGTTTTAGGTTTATGCTATGTGTGTTGGTACTTCAAGCTCAATATCATATACACACATAATTTATTGGTTTATCCATTTTTTGGTTTATGCACAAACAAATAGATATATATTTATATACATATATATTTGTTTTCATGTGGATAAGTTGTTTTTAGTTTAGCTATATAGACATGAAACAATAGTTATATTCACATACATACTCATACGTTTCTTATTTATCATTTGTGTTTTTGTAAACATCATCTTTGTGCAAATATTATGTTTTTGGTTTATGGACTTAACAATCATTATATACATAATTTGTTAAGTCTGTAAAATCAGTTTTCAAAGTTTCAAAACTTGGTTTATGTCAAAACATCAAATTTCAAGTATATCAAGTTCTTATTTTTTTGGACAACTTGGAAAATGATGAGTTTTCACAATTAGGAAGTGAAATTCCAAATTTTCTTTTTGTAACATGTTCATTTTCATGTTTACAAGCAGTTTTCAAAGCTTTACATTTTTGGAATTTATTTGTTATTTTTAAAGCCTCTTGAAATTTATTTTCACTAGTCAAAACAGACTGATATTATGTTATCAGTCGACTGATGCAAGGAATCAGTCGACTGATGAAATTGTCAGGAAAGTGCAAAAGTTTTTGTTTTTTATAACTAATGAACTATTAGTCAACTGATGAGTTTATCAGTCGACTAATGAGGTCTTTAGTTGACTGATGTGTTGTGAGCTGCCTATAATGGTCAGCTCATCAATCGAGTGATCCAACCCGTTAGTCGACCGATAGCTTTACAACAGCTAGTTTTCTAGATTTTCAGGTTTCCGTTTTTTGTCTTTTTCTTTTGTTTTCTCTTGGTTTTGGGGCTTGTTCGATAATCCTATATATACCCCATACCTTCTAACTTCTAAGGGTAATCAAGAGAGTTTTAAACAAGTTTAAATATGTGTTTTAAGATTATTTAAGTGTTTGTTTACAAGTTTGGTTTGTGAAGATTGTTTCACAAGAAGAGGAGATCAACTTTGGTTTGAGCTTTCAATTTCACATCTCCATCTCTCTTGTTCTAGGAAAGTTTTTCTAAACTCAATTCTAGCTTTGTATTTATTTTGTTTATTGTTTATCATATATATAAACTAGATTTTCATATTGAGTTTAGTTTGATTTTTACTCATTGAACACACATAACCTTTGAGCTTTTAGTATTTCACATTAAGTATAATTTGGGTTGTAGTGAGTGGTTCTTGAGTGTGAGCTAAATTGAGTTCTCATTTATTATAGAGAACAAAACTTTATAATTGTGTATTTATTATAAGATCACTTTGTAATACACGTGTACACCGAGAGAAGTATATGGTGAGAGGCAGGGTCGGTTTCAAGAGGAGTGGCATCGGTAGTAAGGCCTAGTGAGAGATGGTAAATTTGAGCACTTAAGAAAGGACACGAGCTAGAGACTAACAGTTAGAGGGTGTAGAGTGTGATTGTAAGAGTGTGAGTTATGAAAGTTTTTGATAAGCTAAAAAACCAAGATTGTGATGTGTAAATATTTTTGGGTGAACGTCGAAACCCATTATGATAGTGGATTCTCCCTGGGAGTGGGGAGCGAAGACGTAGGTCGGAAGGACCGAACTCCGTGATTATTTTTTGTATTTACATTGCTCATTTGTCCACTATCTTGTTTATATCATTTCATGTTTATTTGCCCTTAATTTACATATCCTTGCAAATAATTCATTATATATTAATCTTGCTAGGATATATTTGTTAATAAGTTTTAATTAGCATTAATTTCGGATTATATTAGCATAAACCTTATTCACCCCCTCACCCTCTAGGGTTTTTTCAATCAGTATCAAAGCTTGGTGCTCTTTGATTTGTGGCTTAACCGCCTTGAGTTAAAGAACCAAGCTTTCATATTATTGCTAATCTTATTTTGATATTCTTCATATTGCTTGTATAACACATTATGGATATGCATGGTGCACCTAGCTTAGGCTATGCTATTAATGTTGCTCCTAGATTAGATAATTTTTCCTATGCTTAATGGTGTGTTAGATTTAAACTTTTTGTTCGATCTAGACATTTTGATTTATGGGTAATTATTGACGATGCTTATATTGTACCCACTATGGAGAAATACAAGTGGTGTGATAAAGATAGAAGATTGTTTACAATGAATAAGCTTTTGTTAGAATTTTTCCACAATACTTTTGACTCATCATTTTCTAACAAGTTTGTTCATTTTGATAGTGTTTACACTTTATGAAAATTTATTGAAGCACATCAAGGGAACTTAGAGGCGATCCGACAAGCTTTGGAGACTTCCTCTTCAAGTTTCATTGGAGCATCATGCACACGTCCACTAGGGGATAACCCTAGTATGGTAAGAGATTCCGATTCCGAAAGTAAACTTTTAATTAATAAACTTGCTTGTGCATACGATAGATTAATGCAAGCCTACACTAAGTTGCATAAAAAATTATTGACTTAAAAAGCAAACATGTTAATTTAAAATCTGATCGTGAGTTGTTAACTTCTAAGTTTGATAATATTTCTAATAAAAATGTGATCCTCAAAGAAAATAATAAATTAAAATTGGATCATGATTCTCTGCTTTTAAACTTTGCTATTTTGACTCATGAAAAAGAAAATGTCATGTTAGAAGTAGAAAATATGAAAAATGAGGTTAGCTCTTTTGCTAACAACTATATTTGCTCTGCTTCTAATAACAATACTTGTATGCATAATGATGAGTTTGTTAGGTCTCATGTTTTGAGCCTACATCTTCTAATTTTGTTTTGATGATTACAAACAATTCCTAATATTGTTTGTCTAGTGTTTATGTTTTCTTATTAGGTTTTCTAGACAAATAATATGTTGGAGGATGGATGGCAACGAGTATTCATAATCACATCAAATGGAGGTTGGTAGAAAATCGGAATGAAGCCATTGCATATCAAGTCATATTCAAGATCAAGCTTCATCCCTAATCAAGTCAAACATATTGAAGATCTCATAGCTTAGTTTAGGGTTTATACTTTGTGTGTTAATACTTTAAGCTCGATATCATACACACACAATTTAATGGTTTATGTGTTTTATCCATAAAAGTTTTTACAAACAAATAGATATATAATACTTATTTATTTTCTGTATGGATAAGTTGTTTAGGTTTAGCTATATAGATATGAAAGCAATATATATCTTCATTTTCATATTTATGTGTTTCATACTCTATTGACTTTGCAAAATATTATTGTAGGCGTATAAAACTGCCTATAGGTCCCTTAACACAGCTCGACGACGTCGAACCAACCATCGGGCGACGTACGCAACACCGAAGCCAAGCTATACGCGACGAAGCGGACTAACGAGGTTACAAAGCTAACGAACCGCACGCAAGCAACGGAATGCATCCATTCGTATGCGGAATCAAGCCAACGGTTTGGGGAGTCAACGAGTCATCCAAACAAAAGCGGACTCAGATGAATCATGATTGAATCAAGATCGGTTTCGGACTCGAACTCAGAAGTGGATTTACTACCAAATCAGGTCCAGATGAACAAATCAACCACAGAACCGAACAACGGACAAAACAACGGCAAAACCAACACCAAAAGAGACCCGGCCAAAACCGAGTCACCCGAAGGTGGCTCGGTGGCCGAGCCACCTCAGCCCAGATCTGTGCCCCGGCACAGATCTGGGTGCCTATAAATAGGCCAAGGGTGTTTCATTTTTAGTTGTTGGAAATTTTAGAGAGAGGCGAAGCCCTGCAGGATTCGAAGCTCAAAACTTAAAAAGATCCAAACTTTAGCACTTCAAGGACTTGCTCATCCAGATCTGGTGCTCGGCGATCATCAACGCCAAATAAGGCAGGAGTTCGAGAGGACCGGATCTCAGATCTACGCAGGCGTACTCCGGATCAAAGCTTGGTCTTTAATCCCGAGGTTTGGGCGATTTGTTCCTTGGTGAACTAATCCCCCCCGGCTATTATTTCCTTGGCAAAATAATACCCGTCATATTGTGTAGATCCGACCAGATCTAGATCTCGCGGTAGTCCATGGATAAACCCGGCGCAGGCAAACAACCCACGCAAGCGAGCGACCGCAAAACAGGAGCTCGCGATTTGTTCGGCAAATAAGGAGAAGGTTATAATCTTTTTTTTTTATTTTCTTTGATTTTCATTGTAACCGGATCTAATAAAAAGACCGGATCTTTGTAAATCAAAAAGTTGTTAACTAAGATAGCAATGGAATCAATGAAGAAAGACACGATTTTCACCGCGAACAATCTGGCGACCACAGTGGGAGCCACCAATCTCGTTGCCGAGATCGTTGCGTCGCAGCCACAGATCCCGATCCCGGTCGTAGAGGAGGTCGAATACGAGTTCGACCAGCAGAAGTTTGAGGAGTACTTGTCGTCCTCGTCCGGATCAACCTCCCCCGCAAGTCCAAGAAATCCCAGAAGTTCTCCTCCAGGAGGAAAGTTCGTTGGTACGAAGAAGTTGAAGCTACCAACGACGACCTCACCCCGCTGGACGCCAAAGTTGCGTCGGGTGAGGTTCCTCCAAATCCCAACCAGGTCAGATCTGCTCTGGCCAACCCTTCTGCGGCGGAGGGCGTGGTGACTCTCTCGAAGAGAGCCCGCCAAAGGCAGCGTCAACGCCTTGCGAAACAATTCGCTAAGGCCATGGAGTCAGTTGACGGGATCCGTTACAATGCGGATCTGAAGAACGAAAGAGGCAAACAGCCTCGGCGACTGATGAACGGCGACTCTTCCAAACCGCCAACCAACGAATGGGTCCGTGTTAAACGGAACCGTTCGACATTGGAAGAGCGCATTCGCAAGCGCCGCGCGATGTCAGCACAGGCACGGGCTCAAGCTGAAGAAGCCCGTAGGAAGCTGCAGAAGGAAGTGGCAAAGAAGCCGCCACCAACCCGCAAAGTCTGGAGGCCCAAGTCCGAAGTGGCGATTCAGGCCAAAGAGCAACCTTTGCAGCCTTCGAAGCAGGTTCAACCTTCGGCGAACCAAACGAAGTCGCCGACAATTTCCATGGCTACTCCGGGAGGTCACGCAGAATCATCCCGGAGAAAGAAGTCAGTTTTGGAGCGCCTCGGCCTACTTCCTAATGAACGAGGCAAAGCTCCAGTCCAGGAACGTTTGGGGCCAATGAAGAAGTCCCGAACGATTCAACACGCTGGGGGTCGCCGCAAAGCCCCTGTTCCAAACTCATTCGGGTGGTATTGTCTAAGTGTAACTGCATCAAGACGGTCCCCGAAAGTGTTTCAGTGTTCGAAAGGCTTAGTACCGAAACGCCAAAGCCAAGGTCTAGGTGTTTCCGACGAAGAAGAACGACGGTTGAAGATGGAGAATTTACGAGGGTCACCGCTAACATGACCAGCAAAAGGACATCGGCACGGGATAATCTCGAGTCGATTCTGAAAGCATCCCGACGTCTAACCCGTCTGCAGTCTGGAGCCATCGCACGAGGAACTTATGGTAGGGTTCGGACAAAACTACCTTCAGAAGGTGAAGAGTCGGATGCCTGCTCTGCGGTCGCATCAGATAATACAGTATCCAGTGAGGGGGAACCCCGCGAGTCGCTGATGATAAGTGCGGAACAAGTGGCCAAGATGCTCGAAGAAGCCATGGCTAAACAGCAAGAGAGCTTCAAGTTCGAAATGCAGATGGCCATACAGACTATGAGAGAGATGCATGACCAACAAATCCAGGCCTTAAGGAACCAACAAGGCGAACCAAGTCGTCATAACCAGAACAATCTGGAAGATGAGGACACAGGTGCAAATGAAACTCATAACGCCAATAACCCTCCCATCAATGCAGGGGGTGGTAACGAGGATGCCAACGAAGATACAGGTGAAAACTTGAAGATCAAAAACCTCGAGAGCAAAATCAATACGTTGATTTCCGCTCAAGAGATGAAGAAGACGGGCATTCCTTGTCCATACCCAAGAGAGTGGGAATCAATCCCCTATCCGGCGAAGTTTAGTCTAATCAACTTTACGTCGTTCGATAGGAAGGGTTCCCCTACTCAGCATTTGATTTATTTCAAATCGCACCTGGGTGTTATCTCTGGTAACGAGCCTCTGATGGTACGGTCCTTCGTTGGTACTCTTCGTGAAGCCACCTTCGATTAGTATCGCCGCCTCAAGCCAGGAAGCGTAAATAGCTGGGACGACATGGAGACAAAATTCCTCGCTAACTTCTTCGATGACGACACCGAGATATCCATCGGAACGTTGCTCGACGAAAAACAAAAGGATGGGGAATTGGTCGATACCTTCGTCAAGAGGTTCCGGAACAAAGCGATGAACTGTCGGGACCTAATCACTAAAGAGTTCATCCTCCAAACTTGCCACAACAACCTCGCATTGGACGTGTTGGAAGCAATGGGGACAGCACCATCCAACTCTTGGAAAGACTTGAAGGTGCACGGTGAACAAGCCGAGCGCTTCCTCCGAAGGAAAAAGGCCGAGAGGAGACAATCGACGACGAATCCTCCAAACTCGAACTTCGCCTCCCGTGGTAAGGGCAAGACACCTGCAGCCGCTGTTGATGCTAATCAAACGTCACAACAGCAGCCCCGGAGACAACAAAAGACCTCGGGCCCGAAACTCTAAAAAGAGTATTCCTTCAAGGACGAAGACGTTCCAGCCATCTTCGAATCCCTCCTTGAAAACAACAAGATCAAGCTCCCACTACTAGAAAACAGCAATTTACCGACGGATAAATAGCGACGGAAAATTCCGTCGCTATAACCCTTATTATAGCGACGGACAATTCCGTCGCTATTTATCCGTCGGTAAATTTGTTTTACCGACGGATAATTACTTTTTAGCGACAGAAATTATCAGTCGCTAAAAAGTATAGCCACGGATTATTAGCGACGGAAATTTCCGTCGCTAATAACATATTTAGCGACGAAAATTTCCGTCGCTAAATAAATTCGCTGGGAAAAATTTTTGGGCGCGGGCGCCTAAAAATTTTGGGCTGCCCGCGCCCCGTAAAAGACCCCCTGTCCTCCCCCCCCCTCGCCCGCTCTCCTCCCCCTCCTCCTTTCCCCCTCCCCCACCCTAGATCAATCCCCCTCTCTCCACCGCCGCCGCCGCCGCCGGATATCCGCTGCCGAATTCCCCCATCCCCCGAAAACAGGTAATCCTCTCTCCTCCCCCCTCAATCTCTCTCTCTCTCTCTCTCTCTCCTTGTCAATCTCCCCCTCAATCTCTCTCTCTCTCTCCTTGTCAATCTCTCTCCCCCCCCTCAATCTCTCCTCCTCTCTACCTCTCTCTGTTCTCCCTCTCTCTGTCGACTGACGCCGGCGGCGGGCCGACCAACTATCGCCGGCCGCCGGCGTCGGCCGACGAGAGAGGGAGAACAGAGAGAGGGAGAGAGGAGGAGAGATTAAGGGGGGGTAGAGTGATTTTTTCAATTTATTTACTTGTAATATTAATTTTTATATTTAGTGTTTAATTTTGGTAAAATAAAAATAGTGCAAAAAACCCAAACACTAATAAAAAATGTTAATTTTGATGAAATTATGATATAAAAAAATTAAATTTAATTAGTGTTATGGTTAGGGTTAGGCGAGGGTTAGGGTTAGGGTTAGGGTTAGGCGAGGGTTAGGGTTAGGGTTAGGGTTAGGGTTAGGGTTCGGTGAGGGTTAGGGTTAGGGTTAGGGTTAGGGTTAGGCGAGGGTTAGGGCTAGGGTTAGGGTTCGGGTTAGGGTTCGGTGAGGGTTAGGGTTAGGGTTAGGTTTAGGCGAGGGTTAGGGCTAGGGTTAGGGTTAGGGTTTAGGGTTCGGTGAGCGTTAGGGTTAGGGTTAGGCGAGGGTTAGGTGAGGGTGGAGGTGATGTTGAGGGTGAGGGTTAGGGTTAGGGTTAGGTGATCGAGGTTGAGGTGAGTGTTAGGTGATCGAGGGTGGGGTGAGGGTGAGGGGTGATCGAGGGTGAGGGTTAGGGTTCGGTGAGGGTTAGGGTTAGGTGAGGGTTAGGGCTAGGGTTAGGGTTAGGGTTTGGTGAGGGTTAGGGTTAGGGTTAGGCGAGGGTTAGGGCAAGGGTTAGGGTTAGGGTTCGGTGAGGGTTAGGGTTAGGGTTAGGTGAGGGTTAGGTGAGGGTGGGGGTTAGATGTTATGGTTAGGGTTAGGCGAGGTTTAGGGTTAGGGTTAGGGGTCGGTTAGGGTTAGGGTTAGGGTTAGGCGATGGTATTTGTCCTAGGGTTTCTTTGGTGCAAGTACCTGGGGAAGAGTATTTGTGCGGCTGTGCGAAGGAATTGAGGGGAAAAAGTACAGCAAAGGAGAAAAAGAGAGCGGATGATTCAAGTGCACAGTAGGGCGGTTTTGGAGCAGTGCAAGGAACAGATCGGTTTTTTCTTTGTTTTTGGTGGCTATCTTTTGTTTTGAGAGAGATAATTGTGTGAGGGTTTAGATTGAGTGATTGTAAACCCTAATTGTGTTCTCCCCCTCTAATAGTAGATCTCCCCCTTCCTTGCCCCGTGGACGTAGGAAGTTTGCCGAACCACGTAAAATTAGTTTGTTTGAGTTTGTGGCCATTGTAATAGATTTAGGGTCCCTCGACGCGCAGTCCTAGAGCTGACGAGAGGAAGAGCAAATATCCCACTTTGATGGGATATTAGGCTTCAGATTCTTGTTCCCTTTGAGAAACAAGAATTCTTATCGATCTTTCTCTCTTATTGTGCACCAGAAACTCTGCCAAAATTTTCGCTGCGCACAACAGACTGGTGGCTGAAATTTGGCCGAATTCCATTCTTGTCTTTGCTTTAATCTTGAAGTTGTGATGAACCCTCATGTTGAGCTTCGAATCTGACCCCGATTTCTAACTCCTCTTTCTTTCTTGAACCTGACAGGAAATAACCCCTCTTTGGTATTTGACGAGCTTCGAGCTCCCTCCTTGATCGCTTCATCGACTCCAGGTGAAAATCGCCCTTGAACCCTTCATTAACTTGTCTTTGTAACCTCGCATGTAGACATGACTGAGACCTTTCTTAGTTTCCTATCTGAATATTTGTATACGGGATGAATCGAAGCCAAAAGCTTGTTAACTTGGATTTGGTTACGGCAGAATTTTGTATAACTCTTGGTTGATGCTTGACGACTTGGATCCGAACTTGTATATTGACTGAATTTGTATGTAGTCGAGTGATTTAGTTATGAACTTGGCTTGGTTGGTACTTGTATATGATTCAGATTCGAACTTGCATATAACCGATAACTTAAAATGATATATGTAGGGATATGCTCACTTCCATTAATTTTTAAATTCCAGATGCGGACAATTCTTGACAAATCGTTCATGGGCATACCACGTGATCGAAGGCATCTAGACACTCGATACAAGGATGGGATAGAAGCTTTCTTAGCCTACTCTGACACCAACCCTCTACGGTCACTCAGCGGGTTGATTTTTTGTCCTTGCAAGAATTGTAGGAATGATAAAATGCTCACTAGGAGTGACGTAAGTTTCCATCTGTCAATCAATGGATTTGATAGCTCTTATGTATTTTGGAGTCATCACGGTGAAGGCGTCCCGGTGATGCAATTAGAGGAAGAGTTTACTGATGTCGACAATCCGACAATTGACACAACTAATATGTTGGAAGATATTCTTACCGCCCCGTCTTCGAGTGACGTTAACACTACTGATATGTTTCAAGATGTAGCCCGATTGATGAGACTTGTTGAAGAAAACGAGTCACCGTTATACGAGGGTTGCACCGAGTTCACAAGGCTTTCTTTTATGCTGAGGCTTCTTCATATCCAAACACTCAGTGGGATGGCTGTTACACATTTCGAGATGTTATTAGACTTGCTCAGGAAAGTCATTCCAGACGGCGAGAAGAGCATCCCCGCAACTTATTATGAAGCTCACAAGATTGTTGATACCCTGGGTCTTGATTACAAAAAGATAGACGCCTGTCCTAATGACTGCATCTTGTACAATAAGGGTAATGAAGGTCTAGAGGAATGTCCGACGTGTCATGTATCACGTTGGAAAAAACATACGGGTACATATGAAGGCATATCATCCAATAAGCAGAACAGAATCCCTGCGAAGGTTCTCCGATATTTTCCAATTATTCCTAGGCTGCAGCGGTTTTATATGTCTGCCGAGCTGGCTGAGAATATGCGATGGCACTCGACCGACCGTAAAGAGGACGGGAAACTAAGACATCCTGCGGACGGTGAGGCATGGAAGCACATTGACCGTATATACCCCGACTTCGGTAAAGAGTCTCGGAATATTAGGCTGGGGCTTGCTAGCGACGGATTTAATCCATTTGGATTAATGAGCTCTGCTTGGTCTACCTGGCCAGTGTTACTGACACCGTACAACATGCCCCCGTCGATGTGCATGAAGCAACCGTACATGATACTGTCACTTTTGATCCCTGGAAGATATTCTCCTGGAAATGACATCGATGTTTTCCTCCAACCATTAATTGACGACCTGAAGGTTCTCTGGGAAAAAGGTGTCAGCACTTATGATGCTTATGGTAAGGAGTCTTTCTGTATGCGGACAATGGTCATGTGGACAATTAATGACTTCCCAGCATACGCTAACCTGTCTGGATGGTCGACGAAGGGTCAGATTGCTTGTCCGATTTGCATGTCAGACTATGAGGGAAAGTTCCTGAAGTACAGCCGTAAGTTTTGTTATTGGCAACACAGAAGATGGTTGCCTACAGGGCACAAGTTCAGAAAGTTAGTAGGAAAGTTCGACGGCAATCCAGAAAGAAGACCGACACCACCAAGGCTGACTGGAGAAGAAATATTTGAGCTTCTACATCCTTTACCTAAAAAATATTTGGAAAAAAAAGATTCAATAAAGAAAATCCATTTGGTGTTAGGAGAAAAATATTGAAGCAAAAATGGAAGGGAAAGGGAAAATCAAAAGGAAATAAGCCTCGCAATGTCCGGTCGCATGAGCGTGTCTCAAAAGGCACCGAACTTCCGCATGGATGGTCAAAATTCAGCATATTTTATCAGCTGCCATATTGGAGAAGTTTAAAAATACGTCACAACTTGGATGTCATGCACATCGAGAAGAACATATGCGAGAATCTCTTGAACACTTTGTTGCAGGACGGGAAAAAATCAAAAGATGACTTAAGGGCACGTCGAGACCTAGCAGAATTGAACATTCGTCCAGAACTGCAAGCTATAGATAAGGGCGACGGAAAGTTTGAACTCCCAGCCTCCCGTGTCACACTGTCGAAGGATGAGGTCCACAATATGTGTTTATTTCTAAAGTCCGTGAAGACACCGGATGGTTATGCTTCAAACATTTCAGCAAATGTGCATATTGAGGACAGAAAGATTTTGGGACTCAAGACACATGATCATCATATTCTATTACATAAACTTCTCCCGGTTGCGTTGCGACATGCTGACAAGGAACTCGCGATGGTGGTAATAGAATTCTGCGGTTTTTTCAAGCAACTATGCTCTAAGGTGATTGATGTTAGGGAGTTTGAAGAATTAGAGGGACGTGTTGCTAATACACTGTGTAAAATGGAAATACTATTTCCACCCTCATTCTTTACGGTCATGGTGCATCTCACAATACATTTAGCATACGAAGCCCGCATTGCAGGACCAGTTCAATATCGCTGGATGTACCCCGTGGAGAGGTATTTATTATTATAATATTCATTTAATATTTGTCAAATTACGTTCCTCGGTTCAATTTTGTCACAAATCATGAAACTATATGCTTGTAGGTATTTGGGTTTCATGAAACAACTGATGCATAATCGTGCACATCCTGAAGGGTCAATCGCAGAGAACTACATAAGTAACGAGAGTTTGAATTTTATCTCTCGTTACTTGCGGGGCGTAGAGACAAGGCTGAACCGTCCCCAACGAATAATTGACGGTACATTCTTCAATGATCGTGGGGAGGATACTAGATTCCCCAGAATGGAGCTAGATCAAGCCCACACATATATTCTGAGCAATGATACTACATTTAACATATACGCGGCGTAAGTATTTAACTGTTTGAATCAGATTAGATCACCTCACAATAATACTACATTTATCTCTATTTAACCGTTATAAATGCTTCTTGTCTAGGCTTCACATCCGACATGTCCAGACTAATCTTAAATGCAGAACAAAAAATAAGAGAGTTATGGACACACACTCTAGACAATTCCCTGCATGGCTGAAGGGTGAAGTAAGATGCTAATACATTTCTGATTCGTATATCAAATATATGTGCCTGCTAACAGATATGTAAACTATTTGCTTCTTTTCTTAAGGTTGACAAACGGATTACGAATGGGCTTAACCTGTCTGAGAAAGTTTGTTTATATGCCAGAGGTCCTTCTAATGTGGTTAAGCATTAAAGAGGCTACTGTGTCAACGGCTTTAGGTTTAACATCGTCGGTCTCGAAGAGAGACGACAAACGCAAAACAGCGGTGTGTTTTGCTCCTTCTCTCAACTGTCATACGCTAGTGCAAAAGATCTAAATCCGATACAGGGGGAAATCTATTGCTACGGTCAGGTAGAAGACATCGTGGAGATTTTCTATGGGATTAATAAGGAAGTCAGTCATGTGATGTTTAAGGTTCGTTGGTGTGAACAGAAAAAGGCGAAGGATGAATACGGTTACACAATCGTTAATCTTAACAAGGAAATATATCAGTCTGAAAAATACATGTTAGCTACTCACGCCAAACAGTGCTTTTATGTCAAAGATATAATGAAAAATGACGAATGGGTTATCCTTAAGAATCCGCCTAGAGCCTACATTCATGAAGTCGTGTCTGACGAAGATCACGATGAGGAGGTTATCTTGGCCGACGAAATAACCGAGGAGTTTTCATTGACACAAAATAATAATCTGGATGATGAAATTGCACTAGCGCGCCCTGATGTACCTGCGATTATATGTGAGCCAAGGCGTAAAGGAAAAAAACCTGTCCGTAGCGGAGTCGATAAAACTATAAGAACAGTCCTTTCGTTGGCACGCACACGGTCACAGGCTATCCGTACACGATCGCAGAGTAGAGCCTCAACATCATCTGTTTGACTGGTTATCATGTATCATGATGTGTATGCATTATATTATTGTCTTTATATTATCTGGTTGACTGGTTATCATGTGGATGTGTATGCTTGTATATTATTACCTTTATGTTATCTGTTTGACTGGTTATCATGTAACGCGGTGTGTCATGTATTACATTGTTGCCTTTGTATTATCTGTTTAACTGGACATCATGTACACGCGACTCTGTTGCCATGTGCTGTTTTATTAATTATTTGCATTATCTGTTTAACTGGACATCTGTATTACATTATTGCCTTTGTTGGATATTCATTATGTTTTCAAAGTATAGATGACGAGAGGATTACGTAAGAAAGCGCTTGAGAGAATTTTGGGTAGACATTCTGGAGGCGACGCACATGCCTCTACGTCAGGTATTTTTATTTATTTGTTATATTTGTACATTTCTATAAACTATTAACATGAGCCTAATATATTTTTAACATTTACTACACAGGAGGAAGAGATGCTACACATGACTCGCAGCCACAGGACACATCACGCGGAGATGCTCCACATGACGTGGAGACACAGGCTGATCCTACACAGCATGCGGAGATACCACCACCACCGCATGCAGATATATTGGAGGAGAGGAGATTTGAGCCGTATAGCGTAGCTTTAGAAACTGCGGCACTACCGCCAGATTCTATTACGGATCAGCGAGTCCACGGTCCGGCCAAGGTGATGGATGATTGGGATTCTTATCATATTATGCGCCCCATCGCGCAGCAAAGGTACGAACAAGCAAAGCGTAGATGCCTCGAACTGAAAGGTATGAATAAATTTTTATAGTCTATCGGTTATTATTTTGAATTTTTTTCGCAAATATACATTGATTCATTGTTTCATTCGATTCTTTGTTTCGCAGGTACCGAGCGACCTCCTAGACGCGGCCGCAATGCTACTAAGGAATCGAACCTCATCCCTGATATTAATCGGAGGGCTGTGATCCGATGGGAAAACGGAGTGCCTGTTGGGGCCTTTGCCAATGCTTTCATTAATTTCCTTGCCGCTTTAGCCAGGAGACACGATTTCTTCAACATATTTTTGACGTGGAAATCGCAGCGGATTGATGCGCTGGTGGCTTGTTGGAGATATATATGTGTGAGCCATTTATTTTAATTTTCATCATTATTAGTTATTAGTTTATTATTATGTTTAATACACTGATTTGTATCTACTTTTTCTTTATATGCTGAAGCGATTTTTCTTTCTTGACGATAATATTTGTGCCTGGACGTACTGCTTCGGGCAAATCAATGTATCGTTCAAGAGATGGCGGTTTGAGGTAAAGAAAAAATATTTTGTCCAAATAACAGAAGATTGGGAGCGATACTGGCATCTTGACACGCGTGTGGATGGAGTAGATTTTTTTGCACTTTGCAGTTACTGGGACACGGCTGAAATTTAGGTATTATTGAAGTATATATTTTTAATTTATTGTTTGAATTTCTATATTGTTTCGAATTGACATTGTTTTGCAGGCTCAAGCTGAAATAGCAAGGAGGAATCGCAACGCGCCTCGTAGTTACGAGCATCACGGGGGCTCCAGGACATTCAGCCAGCATTATCATCAATTAGAGCTTGAGGTATATAATATATTAGCTTTTACGTTGAGTATAATTTATGTGTTATGGGTTAATGATATATTTGAATAAAATAGGGAAGGGGAGATCTCAGACATTTTGCAGATCGTATTCTGACTTCCTGGAGCCCGAATTACGCTGATGAAGAGAAGAAAGCAAAGAATAAGGATCTGGCTGTAAGTAGCAGTTCATTTATATATTCAATTTCATATCAATACATCATTATTAAGTCGATTTGCCTGGGTTGTTTTGATATATCGCAGGAGAAAGTACATGCCAAGGTACAGGAGCAATTGACTCAGTCTCAAGTCTGTTCTAACACTCCTGGCCGGCTAAGTAGGGAGGATGAGGACTCCATCATCGAGACGGTCATTGGACCTAGTAGGAAGAACAGATATCGGTGGAGAGGATCCGAGCAGAGGCCGCACGAGTCTAGTAGCACCTACGAGTCTACAGCACCACAAGGAACACCAGGAAGCAGTTCATATCAAGACTCGATGGAGTAGCGATTAAAAGCGATTGAAGATTGGCAGTCGCAGCAAACAACATATCAGCGGGCTCTAGAGGAAGAACGGAGGCGCCGGGAGCAGACCGAATTGGAGTTCACACAATTCATGTCGACTCTGCCTCAGGAGGCTCAGGAGGCATATAGGAGACGGTTTTTGTCGTCACAGGTAATATATATACTTTGATTTTTTTTTAATTAGATGATATCGTACATACTGATACATACCGATACAAACTGTTACACACAAACCCTAACTCTAACCCTAACACAAACCTTAAAATATATACTTATAATATTTTTATGTGATGGTGGTGTTGATGGTGTATGCGTGCGTAGTGTTAGAGGTATTGGTTGGTGGGTTGGTGGGTGAGGTTGGAGGATTTGTGGTTGAGGATGAGGAGTGTGGATTTTGTTGTGGTGGTGGTTGAGGGGGGAGAGGTAGGGCGAGGGGGAGTGTTGTTGGTTGGTGGGTGATGTTGGAGGATTTGTGGTGGTGTTGTGGTGTGATGTGTGGTGATGTATTGTGCAGTACAGTGTAGTGTTGTGTTGTGATGGTGTAGTGTTGTGGTGTTGTGTTGTGATGGTGTAGTGTTGTTGTGTTGTGGTGTTTAGTTGTTGTGTTGTGATTTTGTGGTGTTGGTTGTAGTATATTTATATTTGTACTCTTATTAACGTTTACACACACTTGTTAACATTTGATTTATATTTACAGGCCGGGACTTCTTCACAAGGTGTAGCCGGGGGTAGTCATACTATGGCTGGTGTTGAGGATGAGGATGATGATGATCAGGAGGATTGATTGTCCTTAATATAACTTTGAAAACAATTTCTTGTGTTGTATAAACAATACTTATTATGTACCTGTCGAGAGACTTTTACTTGCTTTTATTGAACTAAATGTGTGATATATGCGTGAGATGTGATATTTGCGTGAGATTGAAGCTTTCTTCTGCTGATTGAACAGGTTTTTAAAAATTATTATCGATATTGTACAGGGTATTTTCAATTTTCAAAATATTATTATAATTTAAAACTTTTTAGCCACGGAAATTCCGTCGCTAAAAACACTTTTAGCAACGGCCATTACGTCACTAAAGTATTATTTAGCGACGGAAAACGTGCACGAAATCATATCTGTGCATATTCCAGAAACAATAGCGACGGATTTTCCGTCGCTAATAATACTTTAGTGACGGATTTTCCGTCGCTAATAACTTTTTCAGTGACGGTTTTTCCGTCGCTATTGTTTTTAATTTTTTATTACTTTAAAATAGCGACCATTTTGCTGTCGCTAATAATCCGTCGCTAATATTTAGCGACGGAAAGTCCGTCGTTAAAAGCCATTTTAGGCACCCCTATTATAGCGTCGATATTTTAGCGACGGAAACGTATTTATTCCGTCGCTAAAACTTTTAGCGACGGAATTACGACCTATAGCGACGGAATTGTCCGTCGCTAAAAGTTCAAATTCCAACAGTGTCCCGCCCATCACGAATCAGGAGGAAGCTGAAAATACTACGGATCCAAAATACTGCACATATCACAGGAGGATCCTTCATCCAACCAAGGCGTGCTTTACACTCAAGAATAGCATCCAAACCTTGGTTGAAGCCGACGTCATAACGCTAGGGTAAGCCAGTTGAGAACGGCAAACTCCAAAGAGAATACGAGTATAAACTGTTTCTCAAAACTCCAAAGAG
>BQKN01051529.1:1480-17868 GCA_022839385.1 Asparagus kiusianus | reverse complement strand
ATAGATTACAAAACGAAACGGGTCAAAAACCTGAAGCAACTGAAACCCGCTTCGTCGGTCGACCGGCTCAATCGACCGCGATCAATTCCGGTCGACCGACCCGGTCGACCGACCCGGTCGACCGACCACCTTCCAGCAGAAGCCCCAAAAATCCAGAGAGTCTGTCGGTCGACCGCACCGGTCGACCGAATCATCTGCGGTCGACTGGCCCGGTCGACCGACCTCCTTCTCGACGCACAGTAAGCTTTGTGCACGAATGCGGTCGACCGGACCGGTCGACCGCCGCCTGGTTTGCCTGATTCTGAATTTAATCTGCTGCTGATGCTGATTCTACAAATCTCCACCTCGGCGAGCGTTTGTCAAAACTGAGCCGACACCAAAACATCCAATAGTCCCTCAACAAGAGAGGGAACCAATCTAGAGCTGAAACATGATCTCCCCCATCTGAATCAACTGATCAAACCGGCTGCATCTGAAAGACTGCCTACGTATCCTCTTGCCCAAGGAATCAAGCCGAACGTAGTTCACCCAAACGGCCTCCAAAGGCCCTCAAACAAATAGAAAAGTCTGCAACTCTTCCCCAATATCGCCAACGGATCTGCAACTGATAGCGGTCCCAAACTGATACAAATCAAACACCTCCATCTGAGGTGAACCAATGGACATATCCAGACTACATCCATCAGCTATACTCGAATCAATCATCCTATCATCTGCATCCAAATCAACACGATTCCCAATCTGTGTCACATCAGCTGGAATCCCAAATGATGCAGTATGATCTGGAGTTTCCACCTAACGTGGAGTAGCATCACTCTCCACCCGCTGCGATGTCCCAATGATCTGATCACCACTCTCCACCTGCTGAGAGTCAAACGTGACATATCTGCTCAGAACAAAGTCAGAAGCTCCCAAACGATAATCAAACGAGCCTCCGAATCCCAAATGTGCTATCGGATCAAATCTCACATCCACGATGTGACCAAGTGCTAGGTAGCCTAACATCCGACGCAACCCAAAATCTGAAGCAGCTCCACCAGATCCAAAATCTCTATATACAGCAGTCGGCAACCCATACATAAGACGGCCCAAACATGTCATAGCCTGCACACCAACGCCAATGCTCGACATCAAACGCCGATCCTCCTCCAGCAAGGAACAGCTCCCCAAATCTTCCATCTCATCACGTCGCCTCAAAGTTTCCACACCAATGAAGTGTCTCATATTGCCGTGAGCCCGGCACAAATGCAAGAAGGAACCCCTACCATAATCAGAACGCCGGGTTACCTTTCTACCAACACACTTCCTCCATCTGTTGCGGGCTTCTAGGACTTCACACCAACGGGACTTGGTTGCAACCCACCAATACCTAGAGCAATCCCCAACTGCAGAAACCACATACCTATTACCTCCCAATGATGCTCTCTTGGAAGGCCCCTGAATGCCTGAATGAACACCCCACAGAAGACCCCTCGAATGATGGATAGAAGTGCCAAACTCCACCTCGGTCTTCTCGCTCATACCAATGGGTTCACAGGACTTCAAACTACAGGTCAAAGCACTCCTTAATAACCTATGCACGGAATTACCAATCAAATAACCCAGCATCAAGCAGCGCCACAGTCTAGCCGAATCTGATGAAGTCGTCGTCTCCCTATCAACAGCCGTGCTTCCAAGCAAATAATACAAATTGCTTCTTCTGACTCCTTTCATCACAATCATGGATCCCGATGTGACCTTCAAACGTGTATCCACCAAGGTCACTCTATAGCCTACTGCCTCCAAAGCTCCTAGTGAAATGATGTTCTTCGACAATTGTGGAACGAACCTCACTCCTTCCAACTCCTGAATCACTCCGTCATACATCCGGATACGAACTGTACCAATACCACCAATAGAGCATGCATGTCCATTACCCATGAGCACAATATCCTCTCTTTCCAACTCCTGAAAGCTGGAGAACCAATCCCTCCTAGGGCAAACGTGGTATGAAGCACCCGAATCCAACATCCACTCTGTAGAGTTGGCGACACAAACTGATGGCAGTGCAGACAATGAATAGCCCGAAGAATTCGAATCTGAATTGTTACCACTAGTCTTGACAACATTAACCTCTGGAACTTGTACAGCTTTCCCCTTATTCTTCTCGGCTTGATCTAACTTTGGGCATTCGGCTTTCTAATGTCCATCTTCTTTACAAAAGGCACACTGATTCCTACGAATCCCACGATGTGCACCTCTAGACTGCGACCTCCTGCTTCGGTTTGAACCATGACCATGAACTACTAGTGCATCTCCCGATGCCTTCTCGGAGGACTCATCAACACTCTTCCTCAACTCATAATTCACCAATGCTGAGGTCACCTCCTTGTAACTAACAGTAGTTCTTCCATTAATCATAGTTAGGAAAAACGTACCATAATCATCCTCGGGCAATGAACACAGAAGTAGCATCGCCTTGTCTTCGTCCTCAACCATGATATCCACATTAGCCATGTCTGAAATTAACTTTGTGAAGTTGTTAACATGCTCTCTAATGGAAACTCCTCTCTTCATCTTGAACTGATAAAACCTCTTCTTCAAGTGAAGCCGATTCTCAATGCTCTTAGTAAGATACTTCTCATTGAGTGTTTCCCACATCTTCTCTACCGACGTCTCGTTCATCACGTCATAACTAAGATTCGGCGTCAAGCATGACCGAATAACTCCACACGCCCTACTATTCATCTTCTTCCAAACATTAGCTTCCATCTCGGCAAGTTTCTCTTGTAACTCAAGAGTTTCCTCCAAATTCTGAGCGTCCAACGCATCCATCACCTGGCACCTCCACAAACCGAAATTGATCTTACCATCATACTTCGGAACATCGATCTTCATATTATTGATGCTCAAGCTATGTATCGTCTTCGTAAGAGACGATCCCGATGTGCTTCCTTCAGCCATGTTGTCGATCTAACTCTTTAAATAGGACTCCTTCAGCGAATCCTTCAAACAAGCCTCAAGTCGAACCCGAAGCTCTGATACCAATTGTTGTGCGCGGCGCGGAAGCGTTCGAATCACACACAATCCAAACAAGAGAGATCACAACCAAAATTAACAAGCACAATCACCAATAACAAGAGATTTACGTGGTTCGGCAAGTTGCCTACGTCCACGGGGCAAGGAGGGGGGAGATTTTACTACTAGAAATCAAGGGAATACAAATAGAGTTACAATCTCTCAGACTAAACCCTAAAAAAAAGCTCTTGATCTCTCCAAAGCTCTCCCACAATTGGATGCAACAAAACTCTCTTGGAGGCTGCTCAAAATCATCCTTCCAATACCCTAACAAATCAGGTTTAGGGTATATATAGATTACAAAACGAAACGGGTCAAAAACCTGAAAAAACTGATATCCGCTTCGTCGGTTGACCGGCCCGGTCGACCGCGATCATTTCCGGTCGACCGGCCCGGTCGACCGATCACCTTCCAGCAGAAGCCCCAAAAATCCAGAGAGGCTGTCGGTCGACCGCACCGGTCGACCGAATCATCTGCGGTCGACCGGGCCGGTCGACCGACCTCCTTCCAGACGCACAATAAGCCTTGTGCACGAATGCGGTCGACCGGACCGGTCGACCGCCGCCTGTTTTGCCTGATTCTGCTGCTGATGCTGATTTTTCTGTAATTCCTTCATTGACTCGGTCGGATCTAGTCAAGATGAGCTGTGTAGGGGAATTAACATGTTCTTTAGGTGATCTTCACTACAACTTGTTGTGGGCATGACTTTAGGCGAATTAGAAGTGTTTTACCCATGGGCGTTCATTTCTTGGTTTTCAAACCAAATCGTTAGCCTAAATTGAATATAGAAAAGGAGCTTATTTATAATAATAAAAAACAATTCTTCGGTAGTAATAATCTTTTTCTTCATCAGGTATCTCAATGCCCGTTGAAAAGTGATAATGATGAACTTCTTCCCTAGCAAATACGTCTATCGCACTTCACTGCCTACACCACTGCTAACATCTCCCGAGCATAAGTACTTTAATTTCTCTTACGATCCCGACGCCTTTGACATAAGGCTATCATACTTCCTTCCTGTACTAAAACTGCCACCATCCCCTCATCATTGGTGTCAGTATGCACTTGAAACGCCTTTGAAAAAATTTGCTGATGCAAGCACCAAATTTCAACGCATAGCCTTCTTTATACCCTCAAATGCTCGCTGAGACTAATCCTTCCAATGAAATTTGTCCTTCTTCCACATGTTCATCAATGATTTGGCTGTTAATCCATTATGCGGAATAAATATTTACTAGTAGCCTATAAACCCCCAAAGACCCTCACAAAGGTGGTACTTCCTTGAGCAAAGGCCAATCCATCTTTGAAGCAATCTTCTTCTTATCTACTTTCACCCCCTTATCTGAGATAATATATCCTAAATACTCCAACTTCAACTTCACAAAATTACACACTTTTTGTTAGAAAAAGAAGCTGTTTAGACAATAATTAACACGAAATTTAGTTTGAAACGGTTAATTGAAATTAGATAAAAACATATAACTATTATAACTCAGAAATAAAATTGAATCAAAGAAATGTAAATAAAAGTTAGAAATACGGCCTGATGGTCAAGGCGTGCAAGCACTGTCCCAAGAATCTAATTGCCCCCTCTTGTACATGGCTACACGGCAAAAGTTCCTGAAGATACAACGACCCTCAGTCAGGCGATCTCCTTCTCGTCGGCACAAGCTTCAAGAAGGCTTTGCGAACTCTTCTAGACTTTCAGGGAACTAGCAAAATGTAATAGCAAGTAAACGTAAGAGGAAGAACAGAGCAGAGAAGAAGAAGAGATTTTTTGTTTTCACTATGTAAAACTCTTCGGGTTTAGGTCCTTTTATATAGTTAAAACAGCCGTTATTCATAAACCCGCAGTTAATACATTTTTAATCACGTTTATAAATCTTAGCCGTTACAAAATCATAATATTTTCGTTACGAAATAAATTCGTAAAATATTTATCACGTTTTTAATCACGTTAATAAATCTTAGACGTTACAAAATATTTCCGTTACAAAATAAATTCATTAATCACATTTTTTTAAACTGTTCCAATTAGCAAAAATAAAAATAAAAATATAGCAGATTAAGAGCCCATTAATCCGGAGCTCATTCGTGTTCGCAGGTCGTGTGCGCGCTTCACCCGACCCGACCCCGAGCCCGGCCCGGCCGGCGCGCGTGTGTGTGGTGTGAAGCATAACCTTTATTTTCTTCTAGACATAGGAGAGAAAGGGAATGCTTATAATGAACCTATCTTCTAATCTCTTTTCCAATGTGGGACTAAACTTTTCTTCTTTTCCTCTACAAACCCAATTTTTACGTTACAACTCCAACAATCCCCCACGTAACTTAAAACTTAAAATAACTCAGAAATAAGAGTAAAATAAAAACAAATAAATAAGATTGCTGGCTCCCTTATACTATGTAATAGGTTGAGGTATCTTTCAGTTTGAACCTTCACTTAGTGATAGTTGTATAGATCCGTGAGAGCTTAGTGGACTACGCCTTGAACCAGTCCTATTTATCAGATTTCTACAGAAAGCACACATAGTATAGTTTTGAAGAATTCTAAGCGGGTTGTGCTATTATCGGCCTTGCGCAGGTATCTTTCATGTGTTTTACTAGGGAGCAGCCCTGATCTCATAGTCGCGGCCTCACAACTACACACATATAGGTGAATCCTAATAAGGATGCAAGCAAGTAAGCATCCTGCCTCATGGGTCATGGATTCATTAAGAGTTAGACTTAACCTTTCACTTGCTTTTTATGAGCACTGATCACCCTAGGGATGGGAGCAAATAAATTCAGTGCTCCTCACAATTAATCACTCATTCAGTTTGTTTCTAGCTATTGAACCTCTGCGAGGTTGGGTTGCCACTGCAGTGATTTTTTTTATGGGCTTAATTCTATCCCCCTCGATCTGGGACCACTTCCCTAGATAAGCCTTTAGTTAAGTGATCTGCAAGATTTTTATCTGATCTTACAAAGTCTAAGGCTATTATATGATTTTTCATCTTATATCTCAAGGATTTGTATCGCACTTTCAAGTGTCGATTCATTTTTACATCTGCATTCTCTTGATAGCATTTGTTAATTGCTGACATGCAATCACAATGAATAGAAATAGCTGGTAATTGTTTTTGCATTAGTGGAATTTTAGTTAGTAAATCTTTCAACCATTCAGCTTCGATACTAGTAGTATCAAGGGCTATCATTTCTGATTCCATTGTACTTTTAGTCATTACAGTTTATTTAGTAGATTTCCATGAAACAGCTCCTCCTCTTAAAAGGAACACAAATCCTGTGGTGGATTTTACATCTACTGAGTCACTAATCCAATTTGTATCTGAATAACCTTCTAGTACAGATGGATAACCTTTATAGTGTAAACAATAATTCATAGTTCCTTTTAGGTATCTCAGAACTCTTTCTAGAGCATCCTAATGACTCTTATCAGGATTTGATGTATATCTACTAAGTCTATTTACTGCATAACCAATGTCAGGTCTTGTCTAGTTTGTTAGGAATCCTAATGATCCAATTATTTATGCATATTCTCTTTGTAATTGAGGATAACCTGTATTTTTCTTTAGATGTACATTAGGATCAAATGGAGTAGAAACAAGTTTACGGTTTGGATCATAAAAGTTCTTGAGAATTTTTTCTATATAATGTGATTATGACAGCACATATCCATTCTCATTCTTCAAGATTTTAGTGTTAAGAATTAAATCAGCTTGACCTAAATCTTTCATGACAAAATTTTGTGATAAAAAGTGTTTGATATCATTTATGATTTGTATGTCAGAACCAAAAATAAGAATGTCATCAACATATAAGCATAATATCACAATTTTGTTGTTATTATCTATTTTATGATATACACACTCATCTGTTTGATTAATTACAAATCCATAAGATAGTATAATTTCATCAAATTTCATATGCCATTGTTTTGTGGCTTGTTTGAGACCATATAGTGATCCAATAAGCTTGCATACTTCTTTTTCTTGTCCAGAAGCAACAAATCCCTCGGGTTGATCCATATAAATTTCTTCATCTAAGTCTCTATTTAAAAATACAGTTTTAACATCCATTTGATGTATTATTAATTTGTGAATGGATGCTAGAGCTATGAGGACTCTAATGGTAGTAATCCTAGCTATTGGAGAATAGTCATCAAAATAATCAATACCAGACTTTTGGGTATATCCTTTAGCTAATAATCTAGCTTTATATTTATCTATTGTTCCATCTGGCCTAAGTTTCTTCTTAAACACCCATTTACATCCTATAGTTTTACATCCTGAAGGAAGATCTGTGAGTTCCCAAGTATGATTTTAAACTATAGATTGAATCTCATTATTTATAGCTTCCTTCCAAAATGGAGCATCTACTGATTTCATTGCATCCTCAAACATAATTGGAGTATCTTTTACAAGTAATGTATAGAAATCTTCATGGACCTTTTCTATTCTAGTTCTCTTACTCCTCCTAGGCTCCTCTGGACTTTCTAGTAGTCTATTTTGTTTAGAACTAGTTTCACCTTGGTTAGAACTACGATCTGAATTGCTAGGGCTAGGACTTGTGTTGTTTACTTTTGTCTTGTAACGGAAAATATTTTCAAAGTAATGTGCATCCCTAGCTTCAATTATGATGTTATTGGCTATCTCATTAATATCAGAATTGAGTATTAAAAATCTATTTGCATTGCTATCAGAAGCATAGCCAATAAATATTCCATCTACAGTTTTAGGGCCTATTTTCTTTCTCTTGTTTTTAGGTATCTTAACTTTTGCTAAACACCCCACACTTTCAAGTGATCTAAATTAGGGTTTCTATTCTTCCAAATTGTGTAAGGGGTTTTATCAGATTTCTTGAATAGAATTCTATTTAGTATGTGACAAGCAGTCATGAGGACTTCTCCCCACAAATTTGCAATCATGAGGGCTTCTCCCCACAAATTTTCTGACACACCAGAATTAATTAACATTGAGTTTACCATATCCATTAGTATTCTATTCTTTCTCTCATAAACTCCATTAGATTGAGGTGTATATTGAGCAGCTATTTCATGAATAATTCCATTCTCTTCACAGAATTGTTTTAATTCATTAGAAGTGTACTCACCACCTCTTTCTGATCTTAGTATATTAATTTTCCTATCCAACTAATTTTCAACTTCTACTTTATATATTTTGAATTTGTTTATGACTTCATCTTTGGTTTTAATTAAATAGAGGTAACAATATTTAGAACAATCGTCTATAAAAGTTATGAAATATTAGTTACCTCCTCTAGATGTTCTTCCTAAATCACAAACACCACTATGGATGAGTTCTAATATCTCAGAATCTCTATCAATAGTTTTAAGTGGTTTCTTAGGAAGTTTGGCTTCTACACATATTTCATATTTTTATTCATCTTTTATATTAAGCTTTGGAATTATATTGAGATGATCAATCTTTTAATTGAATTATAATTCACATATCCTAATCTTTGATGCCAAGTGATGGAAGGTTCAATATTTAAAGTCATTGGAGATGTAAGAGTAGAATTCTTAACATTCAATTAAAAGAGACCATCACATAAAAAACATTTTCCAATGAAGTTTAATCCCTTAGTTATTACAACTTTATTTGATTCAAAAATAAGTTTGTAGCCTTGTTGCACTAATAAAGATACACTAATCAAATTTCTCCTAATTTCTGGTACATGGTGGACATCCTGCAGGATCAAAGTCTTATCAGAAGTCAGTTTTAGGTTGATCCGACCTATTCCAGATACAGGAGCCACATTATTATTTCTCATTGTCACAGTTCCTCTACTTGAGACCTGATAAGTGGAGAACAAAGATTGATTAGAGAAAACGTGAATATTAGCTCCAGTGTCAATCCACCAATCATTTGCTTGAAAGGTCATGTTTACTTCAGGAATGAAGAGAACAGACCTAAAAGCAGTCTCAGCTAAACTGAAAGTCACCATGTTTACTTATGACTTATTAGGTGGAGGTCCTCCCTTCCTAGGCTTGGGTGGTTCTGTCTTCTTATAAAAGCAGTCCTTACCAAGGTGGTTGGTTCGTCCATAAATGAAACATGCTCGATGTTCAGCTCCTTCCTTCTTTTGAAAGTGGGCAGGGTTCTTATTGTGATGAAAGTATTTCTTCTTAAATGTTTTATTTTGATTTTGGTGGAAGGGACGTTTCTTGTGTTGGGGAAAGGGTTTGGATTCAACATTATTTACTTTGGGTTCTTTGGGTTCAGATTTTGTCATATTTTTCTCTCTGAGTCCATGTTGCTCTTCGGTTCTAATGGAATTCAACACTTGTTCAAGGGTAAGATCTCCTTGGGTATGGTTAAGGTTTTTGGCAAAATCTGACTAGGATTCAGGAAGTTTGTCTATAAGACAGGCTATCTGAAACGTTTAATCTAAGATAGATCCATTTACTTTTAATTGGTGAACTATATGTTCAAATTCATGAATTTGCTCATTCATTGGTTTAGAATCTACAATTTTAAATTTGTTAAAATCAGAAGCTTTAAATCTTTTGATTCTCATATCATCTAAACCATACTTTTCCTCTAGTGTTTCCCACAGAACTTTAGCATTAATGATAGTATAATATATATATCATATAACCTATCAGATAAGGCTCCTAAGATTCAGTGTAGATAATGATACTCAATTTCTTGAGGGTTCTCAGGATAGGAATAGAATCTGAAGAGGAAGATGAGGAAGATTATCTAGTATTTGGTCTAGATGAAGATGGATTGTCGAGTTCTATGGCTGTTATTAGATTTAGAGTTTTTAGCCAAAATCTCATTTTGTTTTGCCAACGATGGAAATTATTCCCATATAACTTCTTTGGTTTAGCAGACATAATTTCACTTGTAGCCATAATCTGATGATAAATGAATAGTTTTGTTATTATAATGCAACAGAAATATATAAAACATTCATTCAAAAGAATTATCATGTAGTGAAACATTTCGTTTTTATAAATTCCAGACAACATTAACATAAAAAGAAGAATGCTAATCATGATACTATTCTAAACAGCACAATTAGATTCTTGGATTGTTAGAAAAATAAGCTGTTTAGACAATAATTAGCACGAAATTTAGTTTGAAACAGTTAATTGAAATTAGATAAAAACATATAACTATTATAACTCAGAAATGAAATTGAATCAAAGGAAAGTAAATAAAAGTTAGAAATACGGCCTGATGGTCGAGGCGTGCAAGCACTGTCCCAAGAATCTAATTGCCCCTCTCGTACAAGGCTATACGGCAAATGTTCCTGGAGATACAATGACCCTCGGTCAGGCGACCTCCTTCTCGTCGGCACAAGCTTCAAGAAGGCTTTGCGAACTCTTCTAGACTTTTAGGGAACCAGCAAAATGTAATAGCAAGTAAACGTAAGAGGAAGAACAGAGTAGAGAAAAAGAAGAGATTTTTCGTTTTCACTATGTAAAACTCTTCGGGTTTAGGTCCTTTTATAGGGTTAAAACAACCGTTATTCATAAACCCAAAATTAATACATTTTTACTCACGTTAATAAATCTTAGCCATTATAAAATCAAAATATTTCCGTTACGAAATAAAATCGTAAAATATTTATCACGTTTTTAATCACGTTAATAAATCTTAGCCGTTACAAAATAAATTCATTAATCATATTTTTTTAAACTGTTCCAATTAGTAAAAATAAAAATAAAAATGTAGTAGATTAAGAGCCTATTAATCCGGAGCTGCATTCGTGTCCGCAGGTCGTGTGCGCGCGCCACCCGACCCGACACCAAGCCCGACCCGGCCGGCGCGCGCGTGTGTGGTGTGGAGCATAACCTTTATTTTCTTCTAGGCATATGAGAGAAAGGGAAGGCTTATAAAGAATCTATCTTCTCATCTCTTTTCCAAAGTGGGACTAAACTTTTCCTCTTTTCTTCTACAAACCCAAGTTTTAAGTTACAACTCCAACACTTTTGACTACTTAACGAAGAAGTTATTTCCCTCTAAAATTCTCAGAACCTCATCCAATGTCACAAATGCTTCCCTATAGTGGGTGAATATACTAATATATCATCTACAAACACCAACACATACTTCCTTAAATATTACTAAAAGCTAGTGTTCATCACTGACTGGAATGTAGGTGTGTTCCACATTTCGAACGGCATCACCAAGCATTCATAGTGCCTTGAATGCATCCAAAATACCATCTTGTGTACATTCACCTCTCTCATTTGAACTTGATGATAACCAACCCACAAGTCCAACTTCGTGAACACTTCTATGTAACTCGTCTAATATCTCATATGCAGTGGGAATCAGAAATCAGTCCTTCAGTGAGCCTCGTGAGCCCTATATAGGCGTTAAAAATTACTTATAGGTCCCAGCACACAGCTCAAGACAGAGAGAAGATAATGAACGTCGCTATTCGAGTCATAGAAGCTCATTTAATGACGACAAACATATGAAGTGAGTCGACGGACCATGCGAAGCAGCGGAATTTAGGAATAATGGAAATATAAATGGACTGGAAGCTACACGTCGCCTACGAAAGACGAATCATCCCTCATGACCCACGTACTTCACATATGATTCAATCATGGGAGCTTGTAGATCTACTTGTTGGCTTTCCGACACATTTTGGATCACGCGATTCCGAGGTCGGATGATGAAAATACGGCGAAAACAGACGGGATGCACGAAATGGAGCCCAAGGCCAAAACTGAGACACCCACTGGCATCTCGGCCAGGCCGAGATGCCCGCGGGTGTCCGCAGACCCGAAAAGCAGATTTTGGCTGTTTTGAGCAGTTTTTCGACCGTTAACCGCCTGGATTTGTTTCAACTGATAAAATATCATCCAAGCACGTGATCAAGTGATTACAACTAAGGATAAGAGGGAATCGATCGTTCTTATCCAAAAATAGGGGTCCCGAAGCCTATAAATAAAGTCCCAGGGCCTTCATTTTTTAAGATCTGGAATTCTCGAGCGTTGGCGAAACCCTGCAGAATTGAAGACTGAAGGAGCGCGAAGTTCAGAAGAGAGGAGGAGATCGATCGAGTCTTTCAACATAGGAGAGAAGAGTTCGTCCGATCTGCAGTTCCCGTGTTTTTCCCTTGAGATTACCCTGTTGCGGTGATCTTAACAAGAGTAATTATCTCGCTGTTGCCGAGATAATTACTTCGGCTTCTTGATTCCTTCACGAATCAACAATGCTCCGGATCTAATCTGATCGCCCGGTGGTCCACGGATATCGACGTCTCCGTTACAGGCCAAGATCTCACGCAAGCAACGGAGGATAAACGTTCGTTGCGCTGTTTGACGAAAGTTTAATTTTTTTATTCTCATTGTGTAAACGGTCTTATAAAAAGACTAATCATTTTGTTTTTATTGTAATGATCAAAGTTGTAATGAATGCAGCAATGAAAACAACTTTCTCACCAAACAAGCTGGCGACCACAGTGGGAGCCAACAACCTCGCTGCCGAGGCTGTCATGACTCAACCGGCGATTAAGATCATGGTGAATGAAGAGGTCGAATATGAATTTGACCAGCAAAAGTTTAAAGAGTATCTCTCTTCCTCCTCCTCCAGATCTGCCTCTCCTCCCAAGCGCAGGAAGGCCTCCTCTTTTGGGAAAACCCGCTGAACTTCAAGCTCGAAGATCCAGAATCCTCTCGCCGGGCTGCACCTATACCTCACGACGCATCTCCAGCGTCCAACAAGGTCGAAGCTGTAGATCCGGGCCTCCCCTCTAGCAAAAGATTAGCTGGTAAAGGTGTGCCAACTTTGTAGAAGAGAGCACGCCAAAGATGACGCCAACGCCTTGCATATCAATTGGCCAAAGCTTTAGAATCAATGGACGGGATCCGCTATGTTGTGTATCTAAAATCTAGGCAACACCGAGAACAGCAACGACAAGCAAACAACCCCTCCTCCAAAGCGGAGAAGAATGAATGGGTCCGCGTCAAAAGGACCCGCTCTACCCTTAAGGAGCGAATCCAGAAGCACCGCGCATTGCTCGCGCACGCCCGAGTTCTTTTGCAAAAAGCAAAATAAATGCAGAAGGAAGAGGCGGTTAAAAAATTGCCCATGCACAAAAGGGTGTGGATGCGGAAGGCGAAGTCAGCGCCTAAGGTAAAAGTGGACGAAGTTACCATTCGGCCTTTGTTAACTTCAGATCTCGCTTCCCTTGTCCCCGTGCCTTCAACAGAGCCATATGGTAGCGTAGATCTCACCAAATTCAGAGTTCCCCAGAAAGATCGCCTTCGTCCTCTCCCAAAAGATCAAGGTAAAGCACCTGTGAAGGAGCAATTAGGACCGTTGGAAGGTTCCCAAACCATAATTTAGGATGGGGGAGTGTCACGCCCCGCTTCCCAAAATACCCGGGAATCGGAACGTGAACAAGTCCGCGACGTATTAGATTGAGAAGAAATATATATACTATCATTTTTTTCTTCTCAATCCAATACGCTAAGCGTCAAATATATAAATCTCAGTCACAGGTCCCCGATCACAATAGTAAGAATATAAAGATAACCCAGAATAAGAAATAAACATATCATCAACAGATCATCCCAGAAATAAAATACGGGTTCAACATACCCTTACTACAACACAGTTCAACTAGAAAATAAGAAATACATAGTCCATAATAAAAGGAAATACTAACAAATAATCAAATATGTCACCAACTAAGGAAGAACTATAAGAGTGTTCTATCAGTTACTACAGAAAGAAAAACACATCTATGCTTCAGCTTGTTCTTCCACTCCATCGGAAGGGCCTCCTGGCTGGGCATACACTGGCTCGGCCGCATCATCGAACTGAATCTGTTCGTCTCCTATGTCTGACGTACACCAGAGAAAACAGGTGTACGTCAGCGTGTATGGCATACGGCAAGATCTCACGTGAACAAATAAAACAGTCTAATGACTCATGCTATAATAATAATGATACTAACAGGAAAAACGAAGATACATGCCATTGAAATCTAATAGTAACATACAGCTATGTGAATATAGTAACTATGTCGAATACTAACCAACCTAAAGCTCGGTGGTCCACATCTCACACAGAGTCAAAGCTCCTATCATCGGATAACTGACTGTTCACAAATCCCCTACGTGCATCCAATCCCGCTACACATGCGGCCAAGGGACTACACGTAAACCGTTTTCTGCCTGGTCCGAACTCAAGCAAAACTCGCGTGACGAAACGATTCCACTGACTAAAGTGATGTACACACTTCACTTTAACCCTACAAACCAACCCTAGTGGCGACACCAACCACCGGCGCGAGCCTGGAAGATATATCAACAGTCTTATCCGATCACATGAACACTGACTTCCCCATCCCAACTCTTCTCGTTTTTCTAAGTTAACCATAATCGCCATTAGAAACTTGGGTTCACCACCTAAACCAGTCAACACACTCACACATGTCACTAAGTCTGTTCATAACGCACGAAGCCACTAAGTCATGAACTACTAAGGTTATCAACACATCCACAAATCATGAATATAATATGGCATATATTATATATGATTAAGCAGATATATGAAGCAGAAATGAGAACTATAATAAACATGAAATGCATAAATAATTTCTACAACATGAATACATATAAAAGGACTTCATCACTACTGAAAAATCCAAACTCCTCATACAAAATATCCGTACTTACGTATTTTCTAGAATAATCATACGGTAGAAAGAAAACTAAAAACTGATGTCGTTTTGCGCATAAAATGTCGTGCTCTACGGCGCTCAGTCATAAATAATAATATTCTTTTTCTAAAATTATTCTTTAAAACTATTTCTCGTTATAACTAATTTAAAATAATTTTATTAATTCCCTTTTGCATGAGAAGTAATATTTTCCTATTTTATAAATTTTCCTTAATTAATTCCTCTTCGATAAAATTTCATAAATTCTAATTTTAATACATAACTTGTCATTTCATATCCACAATCTCTTAAAAATACAATTAGCAACATTATTCATCTAATTTTCATCGTGCACTCGAAAATCACTATTCTACGCAAATATTCAAAATTACATATTAACCACAATAAATAATTTACCTACATATAATAATCATACTAATCACCACAAAATAATTTATTTACATCTAATCATCAGATTAATCACGATGTTAATCATTAGTTAAGAAACAAGGTAAATGTGAGATCTTGCCTCGGTGTATTCGTCGAACTTGTCGATGTCGACGTGCGAGATCAGATACGACGCGGGGTACGGCGTCGGGAAGAGCTCCGGCGAGGGGTAGTCTACTGTAGTTGAAGCTAAGGGGAGGGGGAGGCTCGACGACGAGGGCTGAACAACGGCTCGACGCGGTGCAGCGGGAGGTGGTGCGGTGGCTAGAAATGGGGGTGGCTCGGATTCGGTGGTTGAGCGGCGAGGAGGCAGCGGGGTTGAGGTTAGGGAGAGAGCGGAGAGGAGAAGATGATGAGGAGCAGTAGCAGCGGTCGCTGGTGGGGCTCGAGCCGGTGATGAAAGTTGAGGGAGGGGAAGAGGAGGAGGGGAGGCCGATGGGGTGGCGTTGGCGGTGAGAAGGGGGAGAGCGGAGCTCGTGGTGGTGGGAAGGGAGGAGCGGATCTGGCGGTAGTTCTGGAGGGGAGGCGGAGCTTCTGGGTGCGGTCAGAAGGCGCTAGCTGGGGATCAGCGGCGGCGAGCAAGGCTTGGGCGAGGTCGAGAGGGAGAGAGAGGCTTGGCCGGAGGTGCTGGAGTTGGGCAGCTAGTGCGGCGAGTGCGGCGGCTAGGGGCGGTGGTCTTGGCTGAGGCGGCGAGAGGAGGGACTGGGGCGGCTGCAGGTGGTGAACAGGCGGTGGAGACTGAGGAGCGATGGGAGTGGAGGGCGAGCGTTGGGCGGAGAGGTGCGGCCGAGGGTGGGGGTGAGCTCGGCGAGTGCGGCGAGCGTGGAGGCGGTGCTTGGTTGGGGAAGGAAACGGAGAGGAGATGGAGATGATGAAGGCGGCGGTGTTTGGAAGAGGAGTTGGGTTTGCTGAGTTTGAAGAGAGATAAAGAAAGAGAGAGAAACAAATGAGTGGAGAGAGAGGAGCAGTTGAGTTATTTAATGTGGAGTTGGGGTGTGTACGTGGGTAGTTGTTTAAGGAGTGGGAGTGGTGGTGTATTGTGGGTTGTGCTGACATGGGGAGAGATATGGTAATCTAATATTATAATTAATTGAAAAAAATGCATCACAAAGTTATTAAAAATTTACAAAAATTTCTAATAAAAATAATTTAATTTATAATTAGCCAAATAAATATAAAACCTGATTTTTAAATCATTAAAAAGTCTAAAAATCAATTAAAATATAAAT
>BQKN01051528.1:0-11244 GCA_022839385.1 Asparagus kiusianus | reverse complement strand
CCAAAATCCATGCTTCACATGCATGGGGGATTTTATCTCGATCCCTATGTAGGCTGTCTAAAAATCACAATGGATAGCTAATTAAAACAAGCCCCGACAATGGAAGTTACAATTAAATGACTTTCAAATCATTGCATCCGCAACTCCACAATCACCGCAAACACTACCTCATTTCTGAGATGATTGATCTTGATGGTTGCGACAACAACATGACCAATATTATATTAGCAACTATTAGAGATGCTGATGAGCAGTGGGATGATCTCAGAAATAAAAGGTTAGAATTAGTTGGTGAGTTGCTCGGTAGAGAGCTGTGGGCAAATATTCGTCTAAAAGACACTATGGATGTTGATTCCCGTCTAAGCTCCTACAACGGAAGCTATAATCAAATAGTTTTCGGGTCGATAAGCGAAGAAACTGCAAATGGAGGACTTTTCACATAGATCGAGAAGGGTTACAATTCGACGACACTTCCGACAACTGATGGAAACTTTATTCAGCAGTCTTCATAATCTACAGTGAAAGTTACAATCTGACGACTTTCACACTCCACAACAGCTAAAGCGAGGATTACAGAACAACGGTCTTTGCAACGCCTTACAGAAGAAGTTACAAATCAACTAGCTCCTTCTAAAACGCGGAAGTCATCCCCGCGTTACAATTATGGAAGTGCAGGTGACCCCCGCGTTTCCAAATCACAAATCAACATGAGTGACCCTCGCGTTCGTGGGAGTTCAACCCACACCGACCTCCGCGTCACCAAGTAGGCGACAAGCCAAAAAACGTGAGCGACCCTCGCGTTTATCAATGTTCAGCTAACACCCAACCTCGCGTCTCAATCCTAAGACACGAAGTTGGGTTCTGAACGCCAGATTAGGCGTTTGACTTGTTCAAACACAAGTCGAACGGTTTCAGAACTGATTCCCCACGATCCGAGGAAATCACGCCCACGTAGGAGCGGATTCAGGGGGTAGTTACACCCCTAATCTTCCTATAAAAACTCAACAAACCCAACGAAGCACAGGTTGGATTTTGGCAGATTGGATTCTCAGTATCTAAACCGCACGGGTTTGGAGGCGATTCAAGATCTCAACCACTCAGGTTCGGTGATTCAACGGCAGCAGTGAAGTCTTTGGAGATATAGTGTTTGAATCAATCTTAGACGATCAAATCTAAGAGGATTCTTCAACAACAGAAAGGCAGCTTGATCATTAACCGAATTTTTGGTTCTAACAACTCTGTTAATAGAGTTCTAACTCGTTTAGAGTTCTTAAACTCATTAAAGAGTTACGTATAAAACTTCCCACAGAAATTCATCGTTCCCACGAGATAGGACGGTCAGATCGTCAACGGAGAGCAAATTCGACGCGAACAATCGAAGGAGGCATTCCATCGCCACTGTGAAGAACCCGGTTTTAAACAAAGGAGAAAATCAAATTTATTTTCTTCTCTTTTGTATTCAAGTTGTAATCAGAGTTAAAGGAATCAATTCAATTTTCTTTTGTTCTTGTCATTACAATTTTTCCTACCTACAAAAGATGGCGACTCCGCTGGGGATCGAACTTTTCCGACGAAGAAGTGGTGGCGCAGTCTGACGTCCACCTCATGGGAACTACTGTAGAAACTCTGGTTGTGGAGTTTGATCAAGCAAAATATGAGGAAGCCTTATCCTCTGGATCCCTTAGCCCCAAGGCTAAGCGTGATGTCCGCAAGATCTCCAAGGAGGTCGTTCTGTTATTGAAGCTCCGAAGAAAGCCCTCTCCTTCGGCCAGGAACTTAAACTAGCTCTGCTAGTTGAAAGTCCCACATCCGCGTCAGCGAGGCATGCTTCGGGCCATAAACGTCCCCTGGAGGAGACGAGTTTCATAAGTGTCAACGACGCTGCTGCTAAGGCTTTGAAACAAGCCAAGAAGAACGCCGCTCGCAGACGGAGAAGATCCATACGACGAGCGCACTTGCGTGAAAGCCGAATGTTGGCACAACGCGAAGATCGCGTTCCTGAAGTTTCAACCGAACCTAGCGCTCCCAAAACAGAACGCTCACTTCGTGGCAATGAGCCCGACTACGAGCCTCGGCTAATTCAGCTGAAACGCGATCCTGAGTGGCGCGTTGTCTCCTTGAAACGCAGCCCTCAGAAAGAAGCTGCTAACAACAAACGCGACCCTCAGGGAAGCGTTCAACCAAAACATAACCCTTGCGGGTTTATTTCACCAAATAAACACGACCCTCAGGGAAGCGTTCAACTAAAACATGACCCTCGCGGGTCCGTTTCACCAAATAAACGTGACCCTCAGGGGCGCGTTCAAACAAAACAGGACCCTCAGAGGTCTGTTTCATCATTTAAACGTAGGCCTCGACCTAATGTTTACAAATCCAAACGCGACCCTCGCGTTATTCTTCAAGAACACGACCCTAGCATCGTTCTTCAAGAACGCGATCCTCGCGTTTCTCCTCAGAAACGCGACCATCAAGAGGTCCGTCAGATTCAGAAAGATCAGCGTGGTTTCAAAATCCATGTTCGAAGAGAACCAATCTCACCCACCCAAGGGCAGGGGGTTCCATCTCCGCTTCCAAGCCCGGGGAAAAGTTCCTCCCAAGTTCCTGACCTGCGGGAATTGCTGTCAAGGGGAAAACCGACAATGCAAGCAGCTCACTCATGCCAATGTGAGAGGCTTATTTTGGCGGTTCTTTCAGAGTGCCATTGCTGCACATCTGCACCTCGGCAATCGGTGTTCGACAGGTTAACGAATGTCGTTAGGCCTGCCAAATGACAACGCCGACACAGAAAGAAATATGAGTACCCTCAGGTCACTATCAACATGATCGGCCGAGGGAAAGCCTCGCATTCCGATTCCGACGAGTCGCAAAGAAGTCACTCCCCAACTGTTAGGGAAATTTGTGACCAGTTCGAGGGAGTATATCGGAATACTCGGACTCGGATAGGAGCTATTCGCTCGGTTGACTACCAAAAGTTAGCCAAAGGGATTTCAACAAGTGATGAACATTCGGCAATAGCCGAGTCTCAATCTTCAAGCTCTGTCGGAGCACAAAGGGTTTCTGTTTACATGACGGGAAACCCCGAAGATATAGCCAAGAGAGTGGACGAACATCATGTCATGCTCCAGGCGCAACAGGAGACACTTCTCCAATTAAAGGATATGTTGGCCCAGCTTCTTGCTGAAAAAGGCCACAAACCTGAGTCTTCTCGGAAGACAACTTCAAAGGGAAAGCAGAAAACGCACGAACATTCAGATCGTGAGACTCACAATTTAGAATCCTCCTCTGAAAATGAGAAGGAAGCAGAAAGAGAATTGCATTCCCAGTCTACCAAAGTAGACAAATTAGAGGCTCGGCTCAATGCAATGGCCAACAGATGCGAACTCCGCGAAGAGGGAGTAGTGCGGCCTTACCCTGCTGAGTGGGATACAGCTCCCTACCCACCAAAATTCAAGGCCCCTACCTTACAACCGTTCGATGGCACAGGATCGCCAAATCAACACATTTACTACTTCAAATCTCAGACTGGAGATGTGGTAGCAAATGACGCCATCCTGACCCGATTATTCATCGGCACTCTTAAAGGAGTTGCTTTTGAATGGTTCATGAAATTACCTGCTGGGTCTATTCAGAAATGGGTAGATCTGGAAAGGTTATTCTTAGCCAGGTTCTTTGAGGACGACACAGAGGTCTCGGTCCCGACCCTTCTTGCCACTAAGCAACGGAAAGGAGAGTCTATCAAGACCTATGTTGAAAGATTCCGCAGCATGGCACTACGGTGTCCCTCAGGTATGACCCAATCAACTCTGGTTGAAACTTGCAGGCACAACCTGCAGACTCAACTCCTTACCCAGATGGGGGTAGTGGAGTGTCGCTCCTGGAGACAGCTAGTGTCGCAAGGAGAACAAGCTGAAGAGATAGTGGCGCGAGTTAGAGCTGAAGAAGAGCCACAGCCCAAGCCGCAACAACCACGCAATCAGCACAATGCCCAGCGGTCTAAAGGAAAAGAAACTTTAGCAGCTGATTACACTCGCGTACCACCACCTAACAAACAAGGCAAGGCGCCAAATCAACAGAAAGTGCCCAAGCAGTATTCGTTCAAAGAAGAACATGTGGATACCTTATTCCAATTGCTTCGGAAGAACAACAAACTGCAGCTTCCCGAAGTCAGAAAACCGGATGAGGCTGGTAAAGTTGACGATCCTAATTATTGCCGTTATCACAGGTTCCTGGGACACCCTACCAAGAAATGTTATGTCTTCAAGGACATTTTACAAAATCTGGTAAATGCAAACGTGCTCACCTTGAAGCCAGAACAGAAGACCGTATCTACCAACTTGATAGCGGTCCAATTCGGCGACTTTCCACCGGTAACCACGGCAAATGGCATCGTTCCCATTCATAAGGGAGTGATGCACTTGAAGAATGCTGACTTGCATAGTCAGAAGGATAGGGGGTTGATACCCCTCACCTCCCCAAAGGGAGAAATCATGTGGGTCCACCCTGACCTGCTAAAAGATCAACAGTGGACGAACACCTCGTCCAAGAAGAAGGGAAGCAAGGCTAAGTCATCCAATATGATTAGTCCCTCCGTTACTGAGAACGATGACCACCTCAAACCTCTTACTGACTCAGAAGAAGAGAGGATTGTTCTGGCAGCCTACCCAGAAGGTAACCCTGACACCCGGTCAGGAAAAGCTTATTTGAGGGATTACGGCTAGAACGCTCCAGAGGTTGAAGAGCAGCCCCAAGACGCTGGGGGTTCTGCCCCAAAGAAGCCGGTCGATAAAGGGAAACAAAAAGAGATCCGGTTCAACAGAAATCTTCATCAAGAACCAGGAGAATCTAGTGCTCCTTTTCAGTTCAACGTCATGGCGCAGCTGGCTAACATCCCAGCCAGGATTACACTATATGAGCTCCTGAGGTTATCCAAAACTACCAAAGAAGCTCTGATCGAAGCCTTAAAGAGTACGGAGAGCTTCATCACCCAAGTTACTCCGATTCCCGAAGCTTCTGATGATCAACCTTGTCTGCAATGCCTGCAAGCGGCAAGAAGTCTACCCTGCATATCGTTCACACAAGAAGACATGCAGGTCAAACACGAGCATGACCGACCACTGTATTATACAGGGTATATTGGATCCTCCGAAATCAGTCGCGTTCAAGTTGACCCGGGCTCAGCACTTAGCATCATACCTTACAGGGTCATGCAGGTCTTAGGGATTCCTATGCACCGATTGCACACCACCCAGACTACTATCTTCGGGTTCAATGCAAACAGCACCCGACCCCTGGGAAAGATCAAGCTCAAATGCCAGATCGGAGATCTTAAATCTGAAGTGGCATGCTACATCATAGACGCGGACACGTCCTACAATCTTTTGTTAGGACGACCCTGGATACATGCAAACCGTATTGTCCCATCTACTCTGCATCAGGTCATGAAGTACGCCAACGACAAAGGGGAAGTTCGAACTCTGATTGCAGAAAAATATCCCTTCCAAGGAGTCGAGAATTTCCACACCGACTCCGTTTTCTACTTGGAGTCCCAAGAGAAAGAAGATGTAGATAGTGGTAACGAAGCTGACATCGAACCAGATCCTAATGAAGATTGTCCTTAGGAATTAAACTTTGATGTAATGGGTCAGGGTGAGAGTAATAATGTACTGAGCGAGGGCGAGTGGTGCATTAATGAAGATTTTATTTTGGCGTACTTGCCTGGTGTCTCCTCTAAAAATAAACAAATAGAGAACAATGCTAATGCAGGTACTAATCCATGGCACGTACTGTGCACAGAGGCATCACTCACATTGCCAATCAAGTCATCCTTCGCTTCAGACGACGAAATAGAAGATGCACAGAAGGCTTTCTTCAAAGTCCCATCCAAAAGGAAAGGGCAGAAGCCGATCTGTTTTGGTAAAGTCAAACCTGAACAACTCAGACGGGGAAGTTCAGAGGAAGACGATGGAGTTCCTCAATTTCTTTATCATGAACCTAATTCTGTCCAATTAATGAGACGAATGGGGTATGACTTTGATGGAAAACAAGGTCTAAATTTCGGGAAAGGTAGGCGAACGCCAATTCGGATGTCCCTAACCCCTGAAGGGAAACCCCCAGATTATTATCAAAAAACCAGAAGAGGTCTAGGGTTTGTCACACCTCCCGCTGTCTCAGAGAATGAAATAAGTAATTATCTGCGTCAGGACCACTCATCCGGAACTTCGTCATACGAATCCGATATCAGTGTCAGGCCTCTCTTTAAAAATCTGACTGTGAACATGGTTTCAACTAGTCATCCAGATGAAGACACGGGGGGTGACGAAGAGTTAATCGAATCAGCCGATGATCCTTGGATCATGCGTCTTAATATCTTGTGGGATATGCGTTTCGAACAGCGCGAACCACCCACTGAAGATAAAATGATCCAGGTCAACATGGGGGATGAATCTGACCCTAAACCTATCTTTATAGCTGAAGATTTGTCGTCATCTGAAAAAGAAGACCTTATATCTCTCATTCGAGAATATATAGATGTCTTTGCTTGGAATTATGAAGACATGCCTTGTCTCGACCCAAAAGTGGCCATGCATCGCCTTAACATCGATCCGGATGCCAAACCCGTTAAACAACAGCAACGCTGGTTTCGTCCAGAGATCATGGAAGCAATTGAGTCTGAAGTAAAAAAGCTTATAGACTCGGGCTTTGTTAGGGAAGAACAACACCCAGACTGGGTGGCCAACATTGTTCCAGTTCCCAAAAAGAACGGTAAGGTCCGCATATGCATCGACTTCCGTGACCTTAACGCAGCTTGTCCGAAAGACGAGTTTCCACTTCCCATCACCGATGTTATGATTGATAACACTTGCGGATATGAAAGGATGTCTTTCATGGATGGATTCTCCGGATACAATCAAATCAAGATGTGTCCTGAAGATGAAAAGCATACCGCATTCAGAACACCGCTGGGGGTGTATTGCTACACAGTGATGCCCTTCGGCCTGAAAAATGCAGGTGCAACCTATCAACGAGCAATGAACGCTATCTTCCACGAACATCTACGTAAGAAGATAGAATGCTACGTCGACGATATAGCGGTGAAGAGTCAAAGCAAGGAGGATCATCTTGCAGACTTGAAGACAATGTTCGAAATCATGCGGACACATCAGCTGAAAATGAATCCGACTAAATCGTTCCTCGGTGTATCAAGTGGAAAATTCCTGGGATTTATTGTCACATCCAAGGGAATTTCTCTCGACCCCAAAAAAGTGCGTTCTATCCAAGACATGCCACCGCCAAAGAATCTCAAAGAACTCAGAGGGTTGCAAGGCAGATTGGCTTACATCCGGAGATTTATATCCAATCTTTCGGGGCGCTGCCAACCTTTCTCTAAGCTCATGAAAAAAGGGGTATCCTTCGTCTGGGATGGAGAATGTCAAAAAGCGTTCGAGGAGATCAAGAAATATCTTACTCAGCCACCAGTTCTCGTAGCCCCTATATCAGGAAAACCATTCTTGTTATATGTGAGGGCCATGGATCACTCTCTCGGAGCGTTACTAGCCCAGAATAACGATCAAGGGCAAGAGCAAGCCATTTATTACTTAAGCAGAACCATGATGAGAGCCGAACACCGGTACAATCCGGTTGAAAAAGAATGTCTCGCTTTGGTATTCGCAATTCAAAAAATGCGACATTACCTAGTTGGACAGACAATTCATGTCATCTCTAAAGTGAATCCCTTGAGGGTCTTGATGACAAAACCATCATCTCTAAACTGCCGGCTTGCAAAGTGGGCTATACTCTTGTCGCAATATGACATGCAATTCATGCCCCAAAAAGCAGTCAAGGGTCAAGCATTGGTAGATTTCTTAGCCGATCATCCGGTACCAGGAGCATCTAAACTCTATGAAGAATTGCCCGACGAAGTCGCCGAAGCTTGTATTGCTCAAGAAGCCACCCCAGTGTGAAAATTATTCTTTGACGGCGCATCCAGAGCAAATCCTCATGGAGCGATTACTGCGGGAGTAGGAGTAGTGTTCGTCTCTCCTAACGGTCACATAATCCCAAGAGGATTTTCCCTAATCGAACCTTGCACCAACAATGTAGCTGAGTATAATGCTTTGCTACTAGGGATGCGACTCGCCGAAGAACTCAATATTCAGCATCTTGAGGCTTATGGTGACTCTCAGCTCGTTGTAAATCAAGTTCGAGGGGAATATGAAGTACGTCATGAGGACTTAATCCCATACTACTTTGCAGTGCTGAAGCAAGCTAAGAAGTTTGAGGGATTCTTTATTGAATACATCCCACGAGCTCAGAACGCTTATGCAGATGCTTTGGCTTCGTTAGCAACTTCGCTGGCATTACCGCCTGGTGCCGAAACGACGATCCCCGTCGCAGGGCTTGAACTATACTCCTCCAAGATTCCTAAGGAGGAAAGCTCAGACAAGACAATAGCAGAGGAGGTCTGTACAACCTCTATAGAATTCGAATCCAGAGATTGGCGATTTCCATATGTTGACTATGTCCTATACGGAATTTTGCCCAATGACCCTAAGGAAGCGGCCGCCATCAAACGAAAGGCCCTCCGATTCTATTACGATGCAGTCTCTCAGACTCTGTATCGTAAATCCCATGACGGGGTTTTGCTTCGATGTCTTTCTCGAAAGGAAGCAAGGGAAGCTCTTAAAGAAGCTCACGACGGAATGTGCGGAGCCCATCAGCCTGGAGCTAAACTAGGAGATCGCCTCCGGCGAATCGGCTATTATTGGCCGAAGATGTTTTCAGACGCGGTTGACTACGCTAAACATTGTCACGCGTGCCAAATTCATGGGGATTTCATCCACCAAGCACCTGGGAATTTACATCCCACATCTGCGTCTTGGCCATTCGAAGAGTGGGGAATGGATATCGTGGGACCAATTTCCCCTCCGACGTCTAAGGGACACCGGTTCATCCTAGCCGTAACCGACTATTTTTCCAAATGGGCGGAGGCTATCCCATTGAAAGAAGTCAAGACTTCCAACGTGATCAAGTTCATCAAGCATCACGTCGTCTACCGTTTTGGAGTCCCGAGGCGAATAGTTCACGACAACGGGACACAGTTCATTAGCTTTGGGTTTCAGAGATTTTGTGACAAATTCAGAATCCAGCGTGTCTCATCTACAGCATACTATCCGCCAGCAAATGGTCTTGCAGAAGCTTTCAACAAAACCATAGTGAAGCTTCTCAAAAAGTTTGTTTCTAAGAGTCGGCGCGATTGGGATGAAAGACTCGGTGAATGTTTGTGGGCTTATCGCACAACAGTGAGGACCCCTACGAGAGCTACACCGTTCTCGCTGGTGTATGGCTATGAAGCTGTACTACCATTAGAGATCCAGATTCCTTCTTTGAGAGTCGCTATCACGACGGAACTAACAGAAGAAGAAAAGCATCAACGGCGTCTGCAGGAACTTGAAGCCCTAGACGACAAACGACTTCAAGCCAAGCAGCAGATCGAACTGTATCAAGCTCGGATTTCCAAAGCCTATAACAAAAAGGTTAAGGAACGAACTTTCAAGAAAGGCGATTTGGTCTTGGCCAACAGACGACCCATGGTGATGACACACAAAACTAAAGGGAAGTTCAATCCTAAATGGGAAGGGCCCTTCGTAATAGAATCAGTTTATTCGAACGGAGCATATCGCCTCATTAATCAGTAAGGAGACAGGCTCATGATGCCAATCAATGGGAAATTCCTAAAGAGATATTTCCCGTGAATCATGTAGCCCCCTAATCCCCAGCTAAATCAGGCTGGGGGTTGCCTATTTATAGTGTAACTCTATTTTGTATCTCGTCAAGTTAACACTACACCTCTGACGATTGAAATTTTCTGGAATTATTCCAAGTAATAATAAAGAGAATTTCGTTTTTTGAGTTAACACTATATTTATAGCATTTGCATTACTTTTCATTGTCTTGAATCATATTTCGACAAAAGCAATAATGCAAAACAAAATAATATTATTTTCATTCAACATTGTTAACTCCAATACAAGGTGACGATGAGCAAAATGAAAATGATACAGAAATCCCTTGATAAAAGAAAAAGGGGTACAAGACCTAAGTATCAGGTTTCATCAACTTGAGAGATTTCATCCTGGACTTGAAGGCAGAGAGTTTCTTTTCATGAGTCGCCCTAACCTGTTCCTTGATCTTTCTCCTGAGCTTAGCTTCGATAGGTTCAGCAGCGACAATGTCTTTACGAATCTTCTCAGCCGCGTGGAGCATACGACAAAAATCGGTGTAGATACGATCACTTTGAAGCCCAAACCCTTTTCGAGCGTCCTCGTATTGAGCCAACTGAGTTTTCTTCCGGTCTAACTCTGCCTCCAAGCGAGCAATGTCTTTTTCAGTGGCACGAATATCAGAAACAACACCTTTGATATCAGTGTACACCCGTGTATGCTGCCTCCGTAAGAGAGATATGCGTGCCTTCTTATCAGACAAGTCCTTGCAAAGGATTCCTCGACGATGCGACTTTGAGATCATGGCCAAGGAAAGAGCTGGTTCCACTTCAGAGTCTGGATTGGTGTACTGCAATTCTTTAAAAGCTGTCAGCTCTGTCTTCAAGAGAGCAACTCCTTCCTGGCAGTGCTCAAACCATGACACATCCCCCTTAGCCTTGATTTTATCCAAACACTTGGTCAAGATGGGTTCACAGTCTTCAAAAGAAGCACCATCGAGACGGACTAGGTCAATAGTCATTTGTAGCCAGTACTCTAATTCCTCGATCAGTTTCTTCAAAGCTCTCGATCGTGGAGGAGGAATGGTTGGATAGATTGGACCTGCATATTCTTCGTGGAAAGGTGACTCAGCGATTTCAGAAGAGGAATCCTCGTACATACTTTGGTCCCGAGAAGAAAAAGAAGATGTGGATTCAGAACCCTCAACGGGCAGTGTCTCCTCGAGTTCGGCTTCTGCAGGAATAGGAGGAATTGATCGAAGCGGCTCTTCCTCTCTACCGGTTAAGCACACAACAGGCGCAGATTTCATTGCATCCCCCATCAACTTGGCTCTCTTCGAGGTTTTGGCCATGGCAGGCAAACGTTTACGAACCCTCCTGTCATACTCAGTGCGAGCTCCTTCATATAAGTTCCCAACTTGAGCCAAGACCGGGTTAGGATTACCAACGTAAAGTTGGTCATATCCAAACTGTCTGGCAAATCTGGAAGGCACATAAGGCTCAATGAAGCACTTCTCCCGCAAGCG
>BQKN01051526.1:0-20143 GCA_022839385.1 Asparagus kiusianus | reverse complement strand
CTAGAAACTACCTGAAAATTAGGGTAATTATATGAAACCACCTTTCAATGATAGAACCTTTAGAAAATGATCGAGGTAGGAGACTGCTCAATAAACTAGAGGGTTTTCTCCTATATATACCCGTCAAAATTTTTAAATATTAGGACTTGTATCTTCAATAATTGCATATTAATTCCTCAAATGTTGGAAATTGCATAGTAGTCCCTTCAATCTTCAATAATTGCATGTTAGTCCTTCATATCTTCGAAATTGCATATTAGTCCCTCAAATCTTATAGGGTTGTAGAGAATGGTCCTTCGAGTTAAATCACATTAGGTTTGGGGGGGATAATTCCATCAAACCAAAAGGTCAAATGCAAAATGACCATGCTACCCCTCTATAATGTTCCCCAACCAATTTCTCGATGGGTATAAACCCACTACCCACTTAAAATAGTTTCAAATTCACCAGAGTTCTTCTTCTTTAAAGGTCAGCAAAAAAAGCTAACCTAAAGTTGAGCATCACAAAGGATTCACTATGCGAAGAGAGGCGTAATTTTGTGATTGTAGATTTTGGGTTAGGAGTTAACCCAATAATGACTAGGTTCTTTAACTGAAATACTACTTGAGGGGCCATGTTGCAAGACCCTATAGGATTTGAGGTACTAATATGCAATTATAAAGATTTCAGAGAGTAACATGCAATTGTTGAAGATATGCGGAACTCATACGCAATTTCCAAGATTTGAGGGATGAATATGAAATTATTGAAGATGTAAGGGACTAACATCTGAAAAATCCAATTTTAAATTGGAAAATGCTAAAAAAATGAATTGTCAACACATAAATAAATAAGGAGGGCACTTTCCAAAAGGTAGGGGGAAAAAGAAAAGAAATTATTCTATTCTCTGAAGGTATCTCATATTTGATAATAAAGTTCTTAAGATAGAGGTAAGCAACTAAGAAGAGCTTTTACAATTTTTATTAGATTTGAAGGCTATTGTATAACTTAATTGGACAAGCGGCTTAACTCAAATATATTTGTAGACTAGGGTTCTTAAGCAATCAACGAGAAGTTTTAGGACTGAAACTCAGGCGTTATAACTCTGTGGAAACGTATCAGACCACTGTTAACAACGGCCCTAATAAGGGATACTTCAATTATTTGAAACCAAATACTTTTACGCCTCGTTTGGTACGCGAGAATGGACTCAAATGAGAATGGAATAGAAGAAGGAATGGAATGGAATTAATGTGAGAATGGAATAGTCATTCTCATTCTCACGTTTGGGTGTAATTTATAAAATGAAGTGAGAATGAACGTATTTTAAAATTGTATATTTTATTGATTCTCATTTAAGTGGGAATGCTCATTCCCTATCATTTCATTGGGAATGCTCATTCCCACATAAAGTGGGAATTGATGAAAAGTGGGAATGGACATTCCAACTTCAAAAAAGAGGGTGTGTTTGGTAGGAATGAATGAGAAGTGAGAATGACCATCGGATATCCTACATATAATAGCTCCTGTGTTGAGTCTGGGACTATCACAGAAACAAAATCAAAGAAATATCAAAAGATACGAATCCAAGTGCAAGAGATTGAAGAAGCTTTGTGGATGATGAAGCGGTGATGAGCCTGAGATGCAACCACAAGAGTACGAATCTCAACAGCTGGGATATTTCCAGACTGCGGCAAGAGAACACAGCAAACATTTCTGATGGAAAAGAAGCTGATTTTGATTCTTGGTTTGGACAACACCCTTCTACACTCAATCGACGAGAGAGGATGAGCATTTCATACAATTGAGAGAATATCCAAAAGATGATCGAGATAGGAGTGTATTCAGATAGAGCGGTATAGTTACGAAGCTCAGGGCCAGGCCATATGTTCGTGCTTTTCTTAAAGAAGCCAGCACGATGTACAAGTTGTATGTATATACAATGCGCGATCGTGAGTATGCATTGAAGATGGCGGAGCATCTTGATCCAGAGGGCGTTTATTTCAAGAACAAGGTTCTATCGAGAGAAGATTGTACGGAGCATTCTGATGATATCTCAGACAGTGATGTACGGAGCATTCTACTGTTCATCAGTGAGGAAATGAAGAAAAGGAGTAGTATTTATTTTGCGTCTGAGAGTTAGAGGTTCAAATATCGTATCTGTTATGCAAAGGGTTACTATTAACAGTAGCTAGACAAGTCTCTGGTTTTTTTTTTAATGTTAACTTTTGAAACTTTTAAGAAGTTCTTGATTCTGTAATATTAAAAATCTTGATTCTAGTCTGCTGCTTTTAAGCCCCAATTAGTGCTCTGTACATTCTGTTGGTTTCTAACATTGAACTTAGCTGCAAATTTTTGTCTTACAGTTTTCTAACTTGATTTCTGAGGAGTTACAGGTGTGGATGAATTTCATAAAATTATTCAAAAATTCCAAGAATTTCAGATGGATAGGTTGTTTGTCTGTAAAATTTCTGGTCGATGACTACTTCGTTTAATGATGGAAGTAGCATTACAGATTTATAAATGCTTCATTCTTTGGATATAAAATCAATGATTTATATGTGTACATCAGATAGCTGAACCAATTGAATTCCACTGTGTCAAGATTTTAATCTCCACATCCAACTCTTAAACCAACTTTCACTTATGCAATTGCATTGTAAAGCATTAGATTACTTTATACAACAAATATATTTGTTGCGTTACAATAACAACAAAAATATATGGAAGTTATGCAAATAATAATACGTCACTGAAAATATCATTATGAGAGGATTTTCAGTTTTGTGAAATTTACAATAATACCATAAAATCAAGGACCTAGAGTGTTCTGGTTAAATTTAATCTCGAGATAAGCCAGACCACTAATCTTTGTTTTTTTCCCCTTTTCTCAAAGTAATAGTAATGATAATAATTATAATCAAGGATCTATCATGTTTTGGTAAAATTTAATCTTGAGATAATCCAGATGGCTAATATTTGTTTTTTTTTTCTCAAAATTTTTTTCCCTCAGATTTATTTGATTGGTCACTTCATCCTAGAATTTATAAAAATTAGATGGTTTTTTAATATATTGGGAGGGAACCCAAATCCCTTAGAAGCTCACATCAAGACAACTATTGTGAGACAATAATAATAATTATTATAATAATAATCATCATCATCTTTGTTTTTTCCAGATATATTTGATTGAGCACTTCTTCCCAGAATCTAAAAAAAGTACTAGGTTTTTAAAATAAAGGGTCTATGTGTTCTGGTTAAATTTAATCTTGACTAATCCACATGGCTAATCTTTGTATTTTGCTTATTTCAAAAAAAGATTTTTTCTTCAGGTTTATTTGATTGATCACTTCATCCCAGAATCAAACAAAAGTAGACGGGTTTATTAATATATTGGGAAGGAAACCGAATCTCTTATAAAATCACATCAAAACAACTGATGTGGGGCGATAATAATAATCATCATCATCTTTATTTTTCAGGTCTATTTGATTGATCAAATCATCCTAGAATCTTAAAAAAGAAGAAGTTTTTTTTCTAAAATCAAGGGTTTTTAATATATTGGGAGAGAGCCCAAATCCCTTATAAATGAGCTATCAAAACTATCATTATCCATTTTGTAAGGGATCTAAGAGAACTAGTCTCTAAAAACTAGCTTGTGAAGGAATGAAACCTAAACCTCTTATAAACCCGTTTCAAGTAACTCTTATAACTGATATGGGATCTAATGGACCCTAACATATATACCCCTCAAAATTCTCATATCAGATAATACTAAAAAAACTAATTGTTAGTATATATTAATGAGGGAAAAACACTTCTAAAATAATAATAATAATAACGGTGTTAAACATATGGATGAGTAGCTTTTAAAAATTGGGCCTATCCGTATAGATCCGATTTTCTACTGGGCTCTCAATTAGGCTTTAAGTTGAGCCCAATTGGAGCAACTGAATACTCACAAGATTTCTCTCAATTCTCCTTCCCCCGCGCTTTCGGATTTCCATTAGATTCTTTGATTATCAAAAAAACGAAACTTTTTTTTAAGGACTTGGGCTGAAAAAGGAAAATTCTACGTTTTACTACTCGGAATCCTCTTAGGATTCGGAGTCCTATTTCTTGTAGGTGAGGATTGATCACCTATCCTTTATAAATGACTTCTGTGTTGAGACTGAGATTTTCTCAGAGAGTTGAGACAGAGATTTTCACAGAGAGAGAGAGAGAGAGAGAGAGAGAGAGAGAGAGAGAGAGAGAGAGAAGGGGAAGAAGAAATCAGCAATGAGTACGCTTGCTTTGAGCTCCAATGGGGATTTCTCTGCGGAGCACAAGGCTCCAAATTGCAAGAGATTGAAGAAGCTTGTCGGTGACGAAAGCGTGGCTTCGCTGAGATGCATCAACAAGGGCACCAACGTCAGCAGCTGGGATGCCTCACGATTGCGTCAAGAAAACACGAAAAAGATTTTAAAGGAAAAGAAGCTGATGTTGATCCTCGATCTGGACAACACCCTTTTACACTCTGTCAGGGATGGAGATCTCTCTTCTGAAGACGAGCGTTTGATGCAAATGAGAGAATCTTCAGAAGATGGACGAGATAGGAGCGTGTTTCGATGGAGGGGTATGGCGACAAAACTCAGGCCACACGTCCGCAGTTTCCTTAAAGAAGCGAGTAAGATGTTCGATATGTACATATACACGATGGCCTGCCGCGAATATGCATTGCAGATTGCTGAGTTTCTTGATCCAGAGGGCATTTACTTCAAGAACAAGATTCTGTCGAGCGAGGATTGTACTAGACCGAGAAGAAAAGGCCTCGATGTGGTGCTAGGAGAAGAGAAAGCTATGGTGATCATTGACGACAACGATAAAGTTTGGGGGAAGCACGTAACGAATCAAATCGACATTAAAGGGTACCACTTTTTCGGACCAAAGCGCCCTCTCTTCGATTTAGACGGAAATGCATTGTCAGAAATGGAGGAACTCGAGAGCAAGGAGAGTGAATTGGCGAGGTGCCTTGAATTGCTCAGATGCATTCACTGGTTGTTTTTCAACCCTGTGGATCATGCTGATTTCTCCGACAGTGATGTAAGGCAAATTCTGATGGATATCAAAGATGAAGCGGAATATGGTAGTGGTGTAGACTTAAAGGTTCAATGTCCCTGCTGATCTTCGAAAACTTGCAACTATTGGCGACTGGAGAAGTCTGTTGTTTTTGTTTTCCTTTTTGAGAACTTGAGAATTTTTATGATGTAACTTACAGCTTTGGCAGCTATTTTGAACTAAAACTCGGCTTTGCAAAACCGTTGGACGTAGTTAATAATGTAATTTGGGAATATGTTCCAAATAAAGTATATATTTTTTTGAAAAATATTATGTCACGCCCCCGAAACTGTAGCGGAAATTCATAAAATACGGGGTGCGCGACAGTAATGACCAGTGCCTAAGACAAGTCTTATGCACGGGTCAAGCCTGGCACTTCATATCACATAATTTATTACAAAATATTCATAAACCTGCTGATGATAGAAGTCAGAGCAACTATATATGTATATAGTCGGTACTTACAGCCCACAAACTCACCGTTATAAATATTTTTACAAAACAAAACAAATTGTGTTGAAGGTAACATCGAAAAGAAGATGCCCTCCATATAACGCCTCTCAGCTGAAAGCCAAAACCAAAAGTTCGGCTAGTATGAAGCTACGCCGGATCTGATTTTTTTTTAAAACAACGAAGTGAGCTAAAAAGCTCAGTGAGAACATTTCTCACTAGAGTTCCTAGATAACTAACAAAATAGTAATAAGAATAATTCTCAGAAACAACGAATTACAAGTTTTGCATGAGAAATTCAAAAATAGCAAAATACGATCTAAAAATCATAATATTGTCGTCTTTAAGAAAGAATGCAATGATTATATTTTTTTTTCTTATGTGCAACTGAATATACTATGAAGTTTCTTGGAATCAAACCCTTTTTGAATTAAGGTAAACATTTAAGAAAGAAAAAAACTACTATTTTGTGCAAAATCAGAGAATTATTGTTTTCTCAATTTCACAGTCAATTATCAAAATCTTAATTTTCGATGAATTATTCATGAATGTAAGAGTCACCTCACAGGTCACACTAAGGCTACGAAATATAGCCCAGTAGCAAGGGAATGTGAAAAACACATCACATAACAGATAATTCCCGGGAATCGAATGCACCTAACATTGCCATAGGTTACTGGCCAAATACAGATGGGTCAGAGCAAATTTTGACAATACAGAAGGGTTAATACAGAGGGGCCAAATAAAGGTGCATTCACCATATGGCAGGCATAAATAATCCATAGTGGACTATTTGAGGGTTTGAAAACATCGAGATCACATGTCAAATGAGTAATATTTTGCATATCAGAATTTACAGATAGTTTCAAATGAAGTTGACAAGGTAAAGCTCCTTATTTCAGTTAAAATAGTTTACGGATATTTACTTTTCTTTTATCAGTTACTAAGTCACAAAAGATCTTTTAATCCGTTGAATTGTTGAAATACATTCCAAATACTTCATCAAAACTTTCGGGGTAAAACAATGCCCACAATTATTTGAAAATCGCATGAGAGCCAAATTCATTTTTTTTATATTTTATAAAAAAATCAAATTTGCTTTTCATATATTGTACGAGGCTAACATCGTATCATAGGATAGACCACAACAGAAATATGTCAAATCTTTATATACATGGAAATGACATATTATTTATTTTTATCACAAGATAAATCAAATATAATACTCATGCAATTTCATATTATAAAATACTAGTGAGAAATGAACTCACCTCTAGTGGTCATGATATCCAAAATATTATTCTCCTGGATATCAACGAGACCCTATAATATAAGACATAAGACTAATTATTAATTCAGAACAAACATATATTATAGGTAATTCAATTCATAATCTAGAGCCTAATAATTTCAAATATAGTCAATAATAATTAAATTCTACATTACATATGAGCTTATTGTTATCTTTAACAATTTATCAAAATTTTATAACTCTCATATACTAGCTTCTGGATTTCCTAATAATTTATGATAAGACAAGGGTTAGAAGGAACTAATCAAGCCCATAATTATCTTTTACTCTTCAAATTGGACTTGTTTGTAAATAGAGTATTGGATAGGGGTCTATATGTAATTATTCTATTCATATATGATTTTAGCTTTCTCTGTTAGGGTTTACTTACAAAATTTTGTGGCTTTTAGGGACTTAGAAGGAATTCTTAGGTCACAAATTTCTATTCTCCACTCAAGAGGGTTTTATAAGCCAAGTCAAAAATAACTAATGGTCTTTTTATAAATTTTCCTCCTTTAATATTAATTCCCTGATCATTTTCCTCCTCCCCCTGCTTCGTTTCCTTTTCTTTCTTTCTTTTTCTTTTTCTGTTTTCTTCTCCTCTCCTCTCTCTCTCTCTCTCTCTCTCTCTCCCCCCCCCCCCCCCTCTCCCTCCCTCTCTTTCTCTCTTTGTGGTGACAAGGTGGTGCGACCGCTCAAGCTCCGCCGCCGCAGTGGCCACCCGAGGTGAACCCTCCCCAACGCCGGCGGTCAGGTAAGTTTTTTTTCGTTTGGGCATCAGAGCATCTATCTCTTTCTCTCTCTCACCATGGGGTAGGATCGCCGGCGATGAAGAGCCGCTGACGACAAGAATCGCCGGATTTAGGGTTACTACTCTCTCTTTCCATAAGACCATCTCCAACCGGGCGTTATTTTGCCGCAAAAAAGGAAAATGCCGCTGATGACGAGCTCCAACCAGACGCCAAATCCCGCTGCATTTTAGCGGTGATGAACAGCGCGACGCCATATTTGGCGTCGCACTGTTCATCACCCAATTACTGTTTGTTTTTATTTTTTATTTTTATTTTTTTATTTTACCTTATACTTTTATGTATTTATAATTTGACCCTAATTGTTTTATTAAATGTATAAAACAACTCCAATAATATTTAAATTTTATAATTTTACCCCAATTGTATAATTTTGACAAAATAAATTATTTTTTAAAATTAAAAATAATGATAAATTTTAAAAGACATTATTAGTAATTATAATATTAAAATCTAGATATTAAGTAAAGTCTCATGAAATATAAAGAGCAATCCTAATACATAATTCAAATATAAATTACATATCTGAAATACATAACATATAAAAACTAACACACATAATATAAAACTTCATTAAAATAAAACATAAAATACAAACTAAACATGGAACATTTCCTGAGATGGACAAGCAACTCTCAATAATCTGGTAGATCGGGGCCAGAGTGTCCAATATCATTGAAATAATTGCCAAAATTAGAAGCAGACCCTTGTTCTTGTTGATTTCTTTTTTGTATTATTTTAATCTGTTGAGCTCGAACGTACTCACGCACGTTTGGATCAGCAATGGAATTCAAATCTTTCATTATAATTTTCCACTCATCTCTATCTTTTTTCATGGCTATCTTTTCTCGTTCGATATCAAACGCTACTTGCCTGTCCAAGCTCGCCTTGTCTAACCTGTCTATAAGTCGGTTGCTGGAGGTCTCGGTGGAGTCCACTACACTTGACTCATGATCATCATTTTTCCTTTTCAATTTAGCTTTTTTTACCCCAATAGGTCGTTAAGATGGAGTAAATGATGACAGTCCAGGAGATGTTGATATAGGAGATTCTGGAGTGGGATTATCTGATTGTGACGAGTCGAAGTTCACACTTTGGGATTGTCTTCGACTAACTTGTCTTGCTGTGGGGACATCATCTTTGAATTTTTCGAAATTTTTAACCATATTCCAGACATGATCAAATTTGAAACCTTTTTTGTACTTTGGTTCTTGCATAAATAACATCTTTGCTCGAACTAACTGCAAATTATAGTGAACATCAAGTTATGTATTTCAACAATAATAATAAAATTCAGACGATAATTAATAGAATACTTACAATATCTTCATCTGAAGCACCACTTGGATTCAGATTCTCTACTTGTCTCAAGCACGCATTCAATTTCCTTACTTCATTACTTATGATTTCCATTCGAAAACGAATTGATCGGCTCGTACGCATCTCAAAATGCTGATCTCGAAGTTCATTGTATTTGTCCTCCACACGAGACCAAAATGCATCTCGAGACTGGTTTCTACCGATAATAGGGTCTTGAGAAATATCCAAGAATACTTGACAAAGGAGCACATCTTCAGTAACCGTGTATCCAGTTGATCGAACAGACATTTTTTTGTAAAAAGCGGTTGGTTTGGAGATCAGAAATACTTTGAAGAAATACTTCGAATTGGGTGGTTTGAAGTAGAATTCGTGAAAGTTATTTATAGCCAAACCAAATTTGTTTTTTTGTTTGAATTTGAATTTGAATTTGAATTTGAATTTGAATTTGTCGGTAGTCAACATTTGAAAATGAATCATTTTGTACAAACTGATCAGCTTTACACATTATTCAACGTTGTCGGTGGGAATCAATGTTTGAAATCAGGTCAGCTTTACATGTTGTCCAACGTATACACAGCTCAGCTCTCCTTGAATTGTGTGAAAGCTTTGTACGAGTGGGAATTAATTTTTGAAATCAGGTCAGCTTTACACATTGTCCAACGTATACATAGCTCAGCTCTCCTTGAATTGTGTGAAAGCTTTGTACGAGTGGGAATCAATTTTTGAAATCAGGTCAGCTTTACTCATTATCCAACGTATACACAGCTCAGCTTTCCTTAAATTGTGTGAAAGCTTTGTACGAGTGGGAATCATTTTTTGAAATCAGGCCAGCTTTACACATTGTCCAACGTATACAGCTAAAAGCAAATTTGAATTTTGTGACAAATTGATAACAGCTAGAAAGCATTTCCTAAAATCAGCTCAACTTTACACATTGTTCAATGTATACAGCTAAGCAAAGTTTTATAAATAGCATACTAGATTAGGTACATCCACACAATTACTCGTTGTTGTGTTAAAATTATTATTCTCCATTTCTGCATACTTCAGTCATTTGGTTCTTACTTCAAAAATGAATTTCGATGTTGGAGGTCCATCATACTTATCATCATCTTCATCTTCGGATGATGATAATTTTCTGTCCAATATCATTGCAGAGATTGATGAAACCGAAGAAGTAATTTGTGAGTACATCAACAACAACATGATCCTCGTTAACAATTTACGTCAACACAACTATCAACCGATCCATGGTGGCTCGATTCCCGGTCATGCAGTGATCAACCGCGATCGAGAAAATGCGCATCCGAATTTGGTCATAGATTACTTTGCCGATAATCCACGTTTTGGAGAAGATATGTTTCGTCGTCGATATCGGATGTCAAGAAGTTTGTTCCTTCATATTGTTGATGCAGTGAAAGATCATGACTATTACTTCCAACAACGAAGTGATGGACTTGGTAGAATGGGATTATCACCGTTACAGAAAGTAACAGCTGTTTTTCGCATGTTGGCATACGGTCTACCAGCTAATGCTACGGACGAATACGTTAAAATAGGTGAGTCAACAGCAATTGAAAGTATGACAAAATTTTGTCGTGCTATGGTGGAAATATTCGCAGAGCAGTATCTACGAACACCTAACGCTAACGATATTGCTAGACTACTCTATATTGGAAAAAAAACGTGGTTTTCCAGGAATGTTAGGAAGTCTTGATTGTATGCATTGGAAATGGAAAAATTGCCCAACAGCATGGTCTGGGCAATACACAGGACGTAGTGGGTCACCAACTATTATCCTCGAAGCTGTGGAAGATTATGATCTTTGGATATGGCACGCATATTTTGGTATGCCATGCACCAATAATGATATCAATATGCTGGAGTCATCTAATCTTTTCTCTAACCTAGCTCAAGGTATTGCTCCTCCCGCTCACTATGTTATTCAAGGAAAAGAATATAATATGGGTTATTATTTAGCTGATGGTATATATCCAAAATGGGCTACTATTGTACAAACAATCCAACAGCCACAAGGTAGGAAGAAAAAATATTTTGCCATGAAACAGGAAGCATGTAGAAAAGATGTAGAACGTGCGTTCGGAGTTCTCCAATCACGATTTGCAATTGTGGCAGGATCAGCACGTTTTTGGAAAAAAATATGTATTACATGACATAATGACTGCATGCATTATTATGCACAATATGATAATCGAGGATGAACATGATCTTTATGCACCAATTCAAGAAGTGAGGGAAGCACCAACACCAGAAGTTGATATGGTAGCAGATGAAACTACAAGATTTACTCAATTTATTGCACGTTACGGAAAAATCAAGGATAAAGATGCCCATATTGCGCTTCGTAATGCATTGATAGATCATCTATGGGAGGAATACACTAATTCAGATAGTTAAGTGCATACTAAATTTGTAATTTTTACATTGTTGTTAATGTTTAATTATTTTCTTGTATTTTATTTTCTGTTGTGTTCTTGAATGTAATATTTTGGCAATATTAATAATAAAAATATAATATTTTAGCAATCAAGTTATTTTAATTAATAAAACAATATTTTATTTTTTTATTAGTTTAATTTTTTAAATAATAAATCATTTTGTTTGGAAAACATGTGAAAAAATAAAATTTGATATGTGGGGTTAATTATTGAAATAGTTAAAAATATAAGAAATAAAAAATAATCATATAAAAGTAGATAAAAATAAAGATACTGAGAATATTCCTTTTTGGTACAAAAAATGGTGCAATGGGTTGGAGATGATTTACTGTTAGATGTGACTTTTGCACCATTTTGATGCAAAATTTGCACCATTTTGGTGCGATAGGTTGGAGATGCCCTAAAATCTTAATAGGTATTGCAAAAATCGAACTTGTTCATCATAATCACTATCCTATTAGAAACTAATTAGATAAAAGAAAATAGAAAATAAATTACCTTAGATTTCCTCATTTTTTTCACTGTCACCTTCCTCTTCTTCTTCTTCTTCTTCTTCCCTTTTTTTACCCGAATTTCTCACATTTTCCTCCCTTAACTACTGTTGGGAGGCGGTGAAATTTCACCAACTTGGTAAAGCGGTGGAGAAAATCTCCGCCATAAAATATTTTAATTATTTTATTTATTTATTTATTTATTTTTATTTTTCTGGCTATTACATATTACATGTTTGTCTATTGCACGCTTTTATGGCTCAATAGCTTGTGTATACAATTTGCTGAATGACTTGCAATGAACTTTAAGAATCTAGTGAGTACTCAAATATCCAATACATGGCAGATACCTGAAATGTCTATTCTTTAAAATATTTGTTCAATTTCTCGCAGATGACAAAATAAAAAAAAAATAAAAAAGAAAAGAGAAAAAAACTAATTTGGAATAATGTGGAATATCCTGCAGTTCAATGCATCTGATTCATTTTCCTGATGGGTATTCAATAATAACTATCAGGTATGTATCAGATACATATTAGGTACGAGAATATGCAGTAACTGGTAACTGAACCAACTGCATTATGAGTGTCTGAAATTTAGTTTCCATATCTGGCAATTAATCAGTTCGGCGTCAATGTAAAACATTAGAATACTTTTGTAAAACCAACTAAAACATATTGTATTACAGTATAGAAATGTCGAGACCTAATAAGTGATCTCAAAAAGCTTCACATAGTACATCAACAGTTAGAAGCATGAGGTTCTCTTTAGTTATGTCTTAAACTAGTATAGAGGTAAGTGACCAAACATCACCTGCCCTTATTTCTTCTTTCCGGCTGAATACCTCTACATCATCAGTAGAAACTATTGCTTCTGGATACATCACTAAGAAGGAAATACTCAGTTGATAATCATAGAGATATGTAAATATGGTATTCTATATAATGGCCAGGTCTCAATACATCAGTAGAAACTATTATGCTCAGTAACCGCAACGTTTGAATGTGGTATGCTAATGGGCAGGTCTCAGGACATCAATAATTAGAAGCGTAAGATTCACAGGTGATGGAAATGCTCCCTAACAACTTTCAAATGTTGCCTGCTCATGGGCAGGTCTCATTTCATTAACCTCCCCTTGTTGAATAACATGCAGACTCTTACTAGAAACAAAGGAAGACGCATATAATGAAAATGTCAAATGAGAGAGAGAGAGAGAGAGGGAGAGAGACAGAGAAGGAAGACGAAACTAGTCTCTTTGGTCCTCACAATCCCCAAATGAACTTATGCTCACATGTTCCCGTAAGATAAATAGTTTACGGTGATACCTGTGAATCTGTGATGATGTCTCTGTGCGCATCCACAAGCATAATCTTTCAGATAATTTCACTTTAGTTTACTTTTTTATGAAATCTCCGATCACTCACAAAACTTTATATGGATCCTCCACCAAGATTAAGTAATGACCAGTAAGAAACTACCAACTGGCCGAGCTGATGTACATACTTTATGCCACAAGCCAGCAGCAATTACTTGCGTCTTGATACCACCAAAGAGACGGCAGACATATACAGGAGTAAATTCGTAGTTTATACTACCATTCGTCGTTTATACTACCTCCGCGACACTAAACCACAAGAATTAATCAGAAAAAGAACAAATGCTGGTATGAAAAGAAACGTATGTAGCAAGGGCAGAAGGAGAGCTGACGATTCTGATAAAAGAATGAAAACAAACTAAAAAATCTTTAAAACAGTGCTTTATACATTTTGATACTTTTTTGATAGAATCAAATCATACAACAGTCATTTCCACATCAACTTATTACTATACATGCAAAGTTTCGCAGCGAATACCCTTGCATATACAACACAAGCATATTTTGTTGAATATTGTTCAACTATTTCACAACATTCATCATGCTTCTTTTTTCTGAAAAGCAGTGTATACTTCTCTACAACTTGAAGTGATCAAGTACGTATTTGCTGGCCAAACCTTTGCTAATGAAAGTCCCGAGAAACTCTGCCATAGTGAAATTTCGATAGATGGCAGGCTTTTCTTGAGATACAACCTCTGGCAAAGGCCCATAGTAAACAGATTCCCCTCTCTCCCCAGGTTTGATGAATAAGCCAATAGAAACCCTTGGTTCTTTATGAGAATTTGCTATGACTCTATGCTCCAGGCTCTTGTAGTCGTCATTTGACATAATCTGGTCATGTAGAACAATGAGTATGTCAGCCCACCCTTTTTGAACCCCCCCTCGGTGGCCGAAAGTGGCCTAATAAAACAAAAGGCGGGTCCCACTAATAAAATATTATTAGTGGTGGGTCCCGCTAACAATATTTTATTAGTGCATAATATTTTTCAAACACTATAAATATGACCTAAACTCTTAAGGAAAAACTCATCCCAAAAATAACTCCTCTCATAGAAGAGTAAGAGAGAAAACATAGAGAGAGATTGCGAGAATTCTTAGAGTGTATCTGATCAAGAGAGGTGTTCTCTTTGATCTATTCTTCTGGGATATAAAAGAATTTGGCGGCGTCGTTGCACCGTGGAGTAGCTCTGAAGGAGTGAACCACGTATATTTGTGAGTACTGTGATTGATTTTTGTGCCTTTATTATGTGTATTACGTCTTCGTTCGAGGCGTTATTGTTGGTGTGTACCCTAACAACTGATATCAGAGCCTGATTTAGAGTATATATATCTGCTTATCGTATGCTCTGTGGCTGTCACTAAAAGTGGATCTTCCACATCAGAAAATAAGTTAAATTATTATTTACTCTTTTAAGGCAATGAGTACTATTCACGAATACGACACTATTCACCAGTACAGTACTATTTCCAAGTACTGTTACTATTCACAAATACGGTTTGGGAAAGACGTAATCTTTCACCATGGGATCTACAGTTGAAGACAATCGGTTTCGAATTAAGAAATTCGATGGTCAAAATTTTCGATATTGGAGGATGCAAATAGAAGACTATTTGTACCAGAAGGATCTCTTCTTACCTCTCCAAGGAGAGGCGAAAAAACTTGAGAAAATGGACTGCAAAGTTTCTGTTTCAGCATCAGCAGGGGATGATACGAGTCGCCGTGCGAGCACCTTTGATCGCGGAATTACCAAAGGTATGTTGAGGAGAAAATAGCAAGAACACAAATAACTCAGATTTTGGCGAAGGAAAATACATTCTCTAGATTATGAGTATGTAATTTACAATCTCTCACAATCTCACTCTAGAATTGTGGAACAAGCTCGCACAATTCTCAACTTACAATCTAAACTCTCTTGATTGTATTCTGATTGTTTTAAACCCTAAAACAATATAAGTGTACAAACGTAGGTGGCAAAGTGGTAAATAACCAAGCCAAACCCAAACAGGAAAACATGTAACAGAGTCCTTAACGAACCTGAAAATCCTTGATCAGTCGACTCATAACCCACATGAGTCGACTCATAACTCATGGGTCAACTCATAACTCATGGGTCGATTGGTCAGAGCCAAAATGTTAACAGGGTTTGATTTCTTGAGTTGACTTAAACATACACATGAGTCGACTCATAACCATGAGTCGACTCATGAAATGATGAGTCGACTGGTTAGAGTCGAATTGTGAATTAGGCTGGATTTCATGAGTCGACTCAATAGACTTCATGAGTCGACTCATGAGGCTGAAAACTGATGCTTTGACTCTTTGATTCTTTGCCTCGTTTCACGCTCCAACTTGCGTCTCCCTGAACTGTTTGACACCTCTATTCTCATGCTATCATGAGAATCATCTATCCTCAAGCTCCCATGAGGATCGCTAAGTTTCAAAGAGAGATACACCCGCATTATGGGTCCCCCTTTAAGAACTTGAAGTCCCGTTCAAGTTAGAACTTTTGCTGAGGAAACTCTCGAGCTCCTCCATCTTTTTTGCACCATCCGGTCTTGCTAGAAACCTGATATCGACGTACAACTGGAAACGATTCCTTCGCTCCTCGCCTTGTCGTAGCTGTCTTCCGCTCCAACACGCAATCCTCTTTCGATGGCTTTTCTCGAAGACTAATGCACAGCGAGACAAACTTCTTGCTTGCATTCACTAATCTCTTCACTCGCGTCACCGTCGTCAAGTTTGTTTCCTTCGGAAGAGACGCCGAACGGAATATGAACTTCTCACCATCTTTAGTGAAGGTGTACTTCTAAGCCCGCCTCTCGTAAATCGCATATCTATCCCATAAGTACGGATTACCCAGTATAACTTGACAAACATCCAATGGAATGATGTCGCATGTGACCTCGTCAATATACGACTCGTGGAGCGCAAATCTGACAGTGCATTGATCAACTACACTCAGTCTCGTCTCCTTCTGAATCCACCCCAATGGATAAGGCTTCGGATGCTTAACTGTCTTCAGACCTAGCTTCTGAACCAAGGCCTCGGATATCAAATTCTTCTCGCTACCCGAATCAACAATGGCATCAACCAAACTAGTCTTCACTTGTAACTTAAGAACAAAGAGCTGCTCTCTTGGGTTTTCGTCCTCCTTCGTGGTCTGCTTCCCCGCCATAAGGTTGAGACTGTCATTGGGCTCTATCATCCCAGGAACTTCCTTCAGACCCTGTGCTATCACGTATGCCTTTTTCTCCTCCTTCCTCTTCAACCCTCTTGGCTTCAGATGAGGATACTTCTCTCAGCAACGATCAGCTTCATGTCCTGTCGTTTCGCAGTGACTACAAATCAATTCTGCTTTTTTCGGGTCACCCTTCTTCTCTTCCTTGTGCTTGGAACCACTAGACTCACCACCCGTCTGCTTCGCATCTCCTTTTGCCTTGTTGCTCTTCTTCTGTCTGCCCTCAATGGCAATGGCCTTCACGCTTGCCTCTGCGATCGTCTCGACCGAGAACAACTTCATCTCCTTTCGGATGTAATCATTCAGACCCGTCATGTACTTCATGAAGATGGAGTATTCGTCCGTCACGACGTTTAAAACCATCGCCTGCTGCTGGAATTCCGTCGTGTACTCTTGAACTGTCTGATTGAACCTTTGGTGCAAGCCGTACCACTTATACCAACGCTCTTCAAGGAACCCCACTGGGTAGAACTGCTTCCTAAGTAGTTCCTTGAACTTGTTCCACGACACCGCCTTCTTCTCCTGTTTGCAATAGGATTTCCACCACGTCAACGCGTGCCCCGAAAGCTTCAATGTCGCGAACACTATCTTCTCATTGGATGAATATCCGTAGAGAGTGAAGTACATCTCCATACGCTCGATCCAATCATCGAGTTTCTCCATATTGATACTCCCATCATAAACAGGAATCTCAACCTTGAAGTCAATCTTCAAATTTTGTTAATTATTTTTACCTCCTTGATGTCAAGCAGTCTTAACAATCTCGGCCTTCCCATCTGAATCAGATTTCTCGCTCTCTTCATCAGGCTCGACGAGTTTCTTCTTACCCTTCGAAGAAGATTCCTCCTTTTTGTCCCCTCTGTTGATGAGACCTACGGGTTGGGTGAGAGTAGTCCCGATCGTCTTGATCTGCTTCTCCATGGCATCAAGTCTTGCTGAATTATCTGCTTCAGACATCTTCTCCTTCTTTATTTTTTGGACTTCTTCCAATGCAATAAGGATCTCACCAAGCTTCTTGTACTGTGATCGAGTAAGGATCATACACAGGATGCCCCTTTCAAATGATATAATTGCTCTGATACCAACTGATACGAGTCGTCGTACGAGCACCTTTGATCGCGGAATTACCAAAGGTGTGTTGAGGAAAAAATAGCAAGAACACAAATAACTCAGGTTTTGGCGAAGGAAAATACCTTCTCTAGATTATAAGTATGCAATTTACAATCTCTCACAATCTCACTCTAGAATTATGGAACAAGCTCTCACAATTCTCAACTTACAATCTAAACTCTCTTGATTATATTCTGATTGTTTTAAACTCTAAAACAATCCCTTATATAGGTGTACAAACGTGGGAGACAAAGTGGTAAATCACCAAGCCAAACCCAAACAGGAAAACATGTAAACATAGTCCTTAACGAACCTGAAAATCCCCGATCAGCCGACTCATGACCTCACATGAGTCGACTCGTAACTCATGGGTCGACTCATAACTCATGGGTCGACTGGTCAGAGCCAAAATGTTAACAGGGCTTGATTTCCTGTGCATAAAGAGTGGAGTTCGAGAGATTCGAGACACGTCCCATATTCCTCCGGATTTAGGCTTAGTCTTAAATCTCGAGAAGAGCCGTGATCTCGCTTGGTCGAGATCATCACTGCAGCGATTACTTCATTCGTGAAGTGAGAGCTTTGATCATTTATCTGTCAACCGAGTCTGATCCGCGGCGGTCTACGGATATTAACGTCCCCGGCACAGGCAAAGTTCTCACGCAAGCAGCGGGTGATAAACGTCTGTTACGCTGTTTGACAAGAGTCGTATCTTTTGTATTTTCATTGTATAAGGAGATCTTATAAAAAGGTCAACTTTTTTATTTGAGTTTATTGTAAACGATTAAAGTTGTAATAGACTCAATCACAATGAAAACAGTGATTTTTGACCCAAACATCTTTTACCCTCAGGAGGTCTATTTGTCAAAAATAATTTTCTCTTTCTATGAGGGTAAAAGAGTCAAAACATTCACTCAGGGGTTCTATCTACAACAATGGAATTACAGAGGGTTTATCTGCAATTGGACCTTATTTTCTTTGGAGAAAAGGAAACAACAGTAAGCAGAACATCTAAATATTGTTTATTACAGCTCTGAAATTATGATGAGAATTTTGAGAAATTATTGTAGGGAAAAATGTTTCCACCCTCATAAACATTTTCAAAAACTCGCCAAGTTGATTAATCAATGGTAAAAAAATCTCCTGCCTTTTTAAAAAAGTTTCCTTCATATCCTTTGTCACACTTTATTCGTAAGACATCAATACTCTCCCCTATCCTTGTCAATTTCTAAATTAAATGTTGACATGGAAATACCAAGTGCTCTTTCCACTCCACCCTTTTTGTAACAAAGAAAGAAATTTGCAAATTAATGTACACATATTTCTAACAAATGTGTTAGCGTATATCAAAGGAAAATAGTTTCATATTAAGGTAGATAGATTTACAGCAAATGCGTACAATTTTACAAGTGAGGTAAATAAACTTGTACCAAAAGAAGACTGTTTCATATTAAAATAAGATTGTTTAGTAACAGAAAGGTAACATTCTATAAACACAAACCCAGTAATAGAGAATTGCTATCATCAGAAGAAAATGTATCATCAGACTTGTATCAGAAGAAAAAGAATTTTATGTTTAAGGTGGATAGCTTTGTAACAGAAGTAGACTCATTTACATCGATATAAACACACCCAGCATTTGAGAACTGCTATCATCAGATTAAGGTTTGTAAGAATTACAAAAAATCTCTAGACTTTTAAAAGTGACAATTTCGTCATTTTAATTGTTAAAGTAAAATAAGCATCTATTTTGAGATGTAATCATCAATTTTTAATATAATATCATATATGTTTATACATTAGTGCACATAATCATCATATCCAGTATAATAATTTCTCCATCCAAATTAAATTTACATGACATGAAACAGATGGATCAAAACTTTCATTTTTGAAACAACAGTAGGAAGTTTTTTGTCAATCATACAAACCTTACGGACAAATTTTCAAAACCAACCTGTTTTGAATCTTAATCTCAAAAAAAAAAAAAAAACTGTTTCAAGCTTAATTTTAAAAACCGACCCAGTTGGATGAAACTGGGTCGTTTTTTTGAAAAAAAGTTCCTAAACTTCACGGGAGTTGAAGTCCCGTGAAGTTTTTTATCTAACAAAACTTCACGGGACTTCAACTCCCGTGAAGTTTGGAAACTTTTTTTTCAAAAACCGATCCAGATTCAGTCCAATTGGGTCGGTTTTTGAAATTAAGTTTGAAACATGTCGGTTTTTAGGATTTTTTTGGCAAAGAAGTTTGTTTTGAAAATTTGTCCCAAACCTTACAGCTATTTTCGCTAATTATGACAAAGTAGTGATGCAACTTAATCCATAAAATCCAAAACATATCACAAAAAGAAGACAAAAATCACCAAGTTACATACCTGCAGCAAATCACCAATATTGATCAAAAGCGCCCCTTCCACCGGCTCCACATCCGCCCATTCTCCTTTCCACTTCACCTGCAGACCCCCAACCTTATCCTGCAACAGCACCGTCACCACACTGGGATCCGTGTGCGCTGATGTCCCCATCG
>BQKN01051525.1:282-20387 GCA_022839385.1 Asparagus kiusianus | reverse complement strand
ATTCACAATGAAATTCTAAAATCTAATTTTTTACAATGAAATTCATTATGAATAATTCACAAAATTCATAAATAATTTCACCTATAATTCACAATGAAATTCATTATAGATATTTTCACCTCTAATTCACAATGTAATTCTAAATTTTTTTGGAGGATTTTACCTTAAAACTGTCGAACTCCGGCGACAACGGTGACGACGACGGTCGGAAATGGGGGGAAGCGGTCGGATTTGGGGGGAGGCGGTCGGAATAGGGACTGGCGGCGGCGGTTCAGACGAGGGAGAGAGGGGGTTTAGGGCGGCGGCGGTTGGGATGAGAGAGAGAGAGACGGGTATGGGGCGGCGGCGGTCGGAATGGGAACCGGCGGCGGCGGTTGGGACGAGGGAGAGAGGGGGACTTGGGGCGGCGGGGGTTGGGATGACATAGAGAGGGGCTAGGGTTTGGGGGTGGGGCGGAGATCTGAGCTAACGCACGCTTATATAGCGGGGGTCGCAGCTTCACGGGAGTTGAACTCCCGTGAAGTTGCAGTCAAATTTCCCAGAGAGCGATTCTCTGGGAAATTTGGCCTGTAACTCCACGGGAGTTTTTAACACCAAACAGAATTTACTCGTAAATCTTCATAGGAGTTCAACTCCCGTGAAGATTTATAAGAAATTAAACTTCACGGGAGTTTAACTCCCGTGAAGTTAAAAAGCATATTAAACTTCACGGGAGTTGAACTCCCGTGAAGTTTCGTAAATTTTTTTTCAAAAACCGACCTGGTTTCGGCGACAGTGCTGAAACCAGGTCGGTTTTTGAAATTTTTTCAGAATGGGGTTGTTTTTTGCAAATAAATTCGTAATGGGGGTGATTTTGAAAATTTGTCCGCTTTTGTTTTTGTTGAACTTAAAGGAACCCGTGTTTTGCTTGGGGGTCCAACTATTCACACTCCCAAACAGTAACTTTGGGGGTGTGTGAGGACTAAATTACCCTTAATTAGGAGTTATTAATTTCTTGGAGTGAATATATTCGGACTTAATTAAAATGGCATTTTCGGCAATCCAACTCCCAAAATTACTGTTTGAAAGTGGATATAGCAAACGTGTTTGCTTGGGCGTTCAAACTAGTAATAGAATAAATAAAACTCAAAACCATTCAAATTTCATTTATTAATTTTCATATTTCCCCCCTCGTTTTCTGATGTTAGTTATGTTACATTGTGGGTCACAAGACTCACAACGACTTAACCAACCCAGGGAAGCAGCGACCCACGGCAGGTTAACCCGGGAGTTAAAAATAATAACCCAACCCAACCCCACCCCACCCAACCCAAGATAGTTGGGGTTAATTATAAAAAAAATCCCCAAACCTCGGCCATTTCATTTCCCGATCTCTCTCGATCGACTCCTTCTTCTTCCTCAAGTCTTCGTCTTCCTCCTGCGATCCCGGCCCCTCCAAGAAATCGATCGAATCTGAAGCTGCAGTGCAACACTTGCCTTTTCAAGTCGTCGAGCACTGGAGACATGGCTGAGCACGAGGCAGCCGGACACACCTCCACCCTCTCCAACAACACACTGCGATTCCTCAAGATCGACAGCGATCGGCCATCAACGAGAGGCTCGCTGAGTTTGGCTTAGGGATCTCCTCCGACGAAGAGGAGGACTGATTTAAGGTGAAATCTCGTTTCCCTCTACTCGATTAGGGTTCTTGATACAATTTTCGGCGCTTTTTCCTCAGATACTTGATTCTGTAAACATCGATGGGGGTTTTGTTTAGGGTTAGGGTTAGGGTTAGGGTTAGGGTTAGGGTTATGGTTAGGGTTAGGCTTAGGGCTAGGGCTAGGGTTTAGGTTAGTCCACTGATGTTCTTTTGAACTAAATCTAATTGTAGAATTGGTTTTATATATCAATTTATGAATGTATCGTTCATGTGGAAGTTAAGTATACTCAAATATTACCATTTTCTCCAATGAAATTCAGCCGTGTCCATATCATAATGTTCAGAATGCCATGTCAATGTGATATGTGGGTGAACAGAATAGAACATAGGGGTGGTAAACGATCGAATCGAATCGAATACTAAGGTGTTCGTATTTGTATTTGTTTAAAATTATCGAATTCGAATGTGAACTCTAATATTTATATATCTAGTTTTTCGAATTCGAACTCGAATACTTGGTATTTGATAAATATTCATGAATATTCACGAATACTTATCGAATATCAAAGTATATTTATACCGCTAAAGAATTTGATTTTCAAATAGTATTAGAATTCATAAATAAAATGTATTCATTTATAATATATGATGTATATATATTTAAATTTAAATTTAAATTAGAAAACATATTTAAGATTATTTAAATCTTAAAATCAATATATAAAACTTAAGTAGAAATGGTATGTGGGTTAAAAATATGACATCATATGTGCAATAATACAAGTAATAAACTATGATCAAATTTTAAACGAATATTTAATAGACAAACGAATCGAATATACATCTGGTTAAATTCTATTTGTTAGTAAACTCGAATACTAAAAAATATTTGTTTAGTGGTAAATGAACTACCGAATCGAATATGACCGAATACTTATTCGAACAATTGTCGAAGTATTTGTTAATTATTTGGTTCATTTCCACCCCTAATAGAACATGGAGGTTTGCCTTAGTAAATATGAGATTAGTTCAGCAAGTTTCCCCAAACCTATATGCGGCAGTGATTTATCAGTTACCTAAACCCAACACTCTATAAACTATTATGCATCTGTTAACCGTAAAAAAGACTATATTACTAGTAATTCATGGTGGCAGTTATACCCCTGCAAAATTAGTATCTATTTGCCAAGATAAATTACAGTACTAAGTTCAGAACAGGGATACTACAGGACAGGAGCCTATCTGCAATTAGCCCATTTCTCTAAGCATACAGATTTGTGTCAAAAATGTGCGCGTTTACATGTTTATACATTATCGTTTCTGCATCAGGAACAATTCCAGAATTCTTGTCTACCAAATTTTAGCAAATAAAATTCAGTCTATATGTTAAAAAGAAAATACAATGAGAATGCAGGTTATGCGTTATAAACAAAATGGCCCTGATCAAGTGCAACACCAAGCCCAAGGTACAATGTCAAATGAAAACAGTGCAAGTTGAGTCCAATCACATTGACATGGCATTCTGAACATTATGATATGGACACAGCTAAATTTCATTGGAGAAAATGGTAATATTTGAGTATACTTAACTTCCACATGAACGATACATTCATAAATTGATATATAAAACCAATTCTACAATTAGATTTAGTTCAAAAGAACATCAGTGGACTAACCTAAACCCTAACCCTAGCCCTAAGCCTAACCCTAACCCTAACCGTAAACAAAACCCCGATCGATGTTACAGAATCAAGTATCTGAGGAAAAAGCGCCGAAAATTGTATCAAGAACCCTAATCGAGATTTCACCTTAAATCAGTCCTCCTCCTTGGAGGAGGAGATCCCCAAGCCAAACTCAGCGAGCCTCTCGTTGATGGCCGATCGCTATCGATCTTGAGGAATCGCAGTGTGTTGTTGGAGAGGGTGGAGGTGTGTCCGGCTGCCTCGTGCTCAGCCATGGCTCCATTGCTCGACGCCTTGAAAAGGCAAGTGTTGCACTGCAGCTTCAGATCGGAGTGTTTGCCTTTCTTCCTTTCTTTTTCGATTTCTTAGGGCCCTAGGTTGTGCACAACACAGCTTGTTTACTCATTTCTCTATTGATAAAGTTTATAAAAATACATCATCACTTTAAGATAAATTTTCATCCATTTGTTTCACTTATAAACAGGGACATGGGATTTGCTTCGCACATTGGTTCTCCGTGCATGATTTCTAACCTTTGTGATTGTTAGCTCAACTAAGCTCAAGATCCTTGACTCACCCGGTTCAAGATCCTCGAATCGCTCCTTCTAATGGCCGCTTCCTCTTCTTTTACTCAATCTTCATCTTCTTCTTCCTCATTAGGTGCATTGGTCGCATACCTCGCCTATTCTTTCAGGGTATGATAGGGGACTTATTAAGGCTAGCATCAGTTATATATAGGTCATTGGTGTAAGTTGAAACCCCACTTTTTGCTTCAATATATTTTTTTGTTTGAGATTTTGAGTGTGATATGCTAATTTTGTGATTTTAGGAGAAAGTGAAGGTATCGGAGAACAGGTGTTCGTAGGCATTGTATTAATCTGGTGGTGGCTCATGTAACTCTGTGGAATGGTTTGTTCTGATTTTAGTGTTTTCTTTTTAAATTAATCAACCATTTAAGTGGTTTTGTAGTATGAAGCTTGTCTTAGCTTAAAACGAAAGGGAAAAAGTATTATTTATCTGAAATTGATTAGGTTAGAGTGTATAAGATTTTTCAGGTAGCAGTAGATATGGATGTGATAGCAACGAAATAGTTTTATGTATAAAACTAACATAGTTGCAATAATGAAACAGATACACTCACTAACAGAACAGTTATCATAGTGGTTATGAAGGAACTCAGTTTCTGCTAAGTTATTAAATAAGAATCCATGTTTCTAATACGAGTTATTTTTGGTATATTAATTAATATAGAAACAAACTAGCCATCATCCTTCTTGCTCAGATAGTCTAAATTTCGTGGTACTTTAATGGTCATTGGCTTACATATATTTGTCCTTAATATTATCTCCCTTCTGAACTTGACAAAATTCCTCAGTTGTTTTATTAATATTAATGGCTTTTATATTATTCTTCCTAGTAAATTATATCCTCCTTCACATTCTCTACCGCTTTTTCTTGAATTGACTTCTACCTCCTATCAAATTTGGTTGCCCTTGCTTGAAATATAAACAGATTGATAATTATAACTAATAGATTTGTGGGAGTAAGAAATCAAAAATGAAATTATGGTAGAAAGTTTGGCATATTCTACATTTAAATGTATTAATTGGAGTCTTCCCCCGCCACTAAGTATTCATGTATTGACAATTTCTTTGTTATAATAGCAACAAAACAAACTCTATTGATGGTTCACAGCCACCCAGATGAGTTTATCTAAAAACATAACATGTCACGTTTGCATGTTTGTTAGATTTCCTTACGAAAATTGTGCAAGAGAGGTATATGAATTAATCTTTACTGCAAGAACCTTAAGATTTCAGGCAGCTGTTTGGTGAGCATAAACTCCATAAGACTTTCCCCCTCTCTACCATTTAGCAAACATGAAACATATGACATGACATCCATGAGAAGAATTGAACCTCTGTCGATTTTTAGGCCCAAGGTTAATTATCTGGTTAGTTTTTGTGCACACTTTTTGTTTATAATAATGTGTTATTTATGATTGTTCTTGTTCTTCATGGTATCTCAAGATTCCAAGTTATTCAAATCAATCCATAAAAAATGATCTGTTTCAGGCAATGGACTTTTTGTGAATGTCTAAGCTTATGATATTATAATGGTTTACTATTCATTAGATTCATATGCATTCATATAGTCTACTTCTTCCCTTTTCAATTTTAATAGGTTAATCAGTTTAGATGTTGTCCTTTCAACCGGTTTCTAGGTTATCCTGAGTGAAGGTTTTAAAGTTTCCTTTTCCCCATATTCTTCTTTGCTCCTAGTGTATGTTCACGTGCCCTGATCTGCTCTAATTCATCTGTTCACTTCAAGAACTTGAATGGTAAACAATACACATGACCTTGACCTTGAAATGGTAAACTAATATGAGGTCATCAATAAACCTGTAGTGATGTTCCTAAGCTTAATCCCCACTATGTTTTGCAAAGTGATATGCTCATTACACGTTGAGAATTCAGAATTTGCGTAAAAATATGAATGCATATGTAAACACGTGAGAGGGGTGAGCTCGGAAGACGGTGATTCAAATTAATCCATTGTGAGACCAGCTTACCAATTTAGAGATCTCATCTCAACAAGTTCCTAATTTATCTTAAATGAAGCTCTCAAGATTTCCTTTTCGGCATGTCAATAATCTATTTGGCATTGGGTGATCCTGAATAATGTTTTCACTTGAGTTGTGCTGCGCTAGGTTCAACTTACAAAATGCCATGAATGTTGTTATTCCTTTTTGGGTAGGTTTGGTACTGCTTGGATATTTGAATCATTGACAGATTATAATGGTCTCAGTATCTATTAGTTAAACCAAGAATATCAGTTTTCTGAACACCATAGGTTTAAGGTCTTAATATGAATTAGTTGGTTTCCATCATTCATAGAAGACTCTTTTTCACTTTTTTCCTCTCTCTATTTTTAGGTTAAATCATTATAAGACATCTCCTTTCATCAAGTTTCCAAGTTATCCCGAATGACGGCTTAAGGTTTCCTTTTTCTGAGAGAATTGTCATAATGGGTGTCGACCTCGTGGTCACTGCCAATGTTGCTCCCATTTTCTTTCTTTTTTAATATTTTTATTTTCTTGTGTTTGAGAAATTTTTCTTAAGGTTTCCTTTTTATTGTTCTTGTTATCATCTTCTTTCCTCCTAATCTTCTCTAATTCATCGCTTGGCTACTTAGATTTGAATGGTAAGCTACAAACATGAACTTGACCTGTTATAATTGAACAGGTCAAGTGATGGGACCACAGAGTTTATTTCGTTCTTTTTGAACACTGTGCTAAATATATTTCAGTTGTCGTGACATGAGTCATGACCTAGTCAATTGGATTTACATATGATGTCTGGCTTGCATGCTGCTAGTCATTCTCTACAGGAGTGAGGATACGAAACATTAGTAATTCAAATTAATCCATTAAAAGTGGTCCGTTTAAGGCAATATACTTTGTTGTAGATGTCTGAGCAACTTTAAAATGGTTTATTATCCATTAGTTTCATACGCATTCATATTGTCTCCTTGTTCCCTTTTTGTCCCACCTCAATTAGTAGGAAAATCAGTTTAGACGTTGTCCTCTCAACCAGTTTCTAGGTTATCCTGAATGAAGGTTTTGAAGTTTCCTTTTCCCCATATTCTTCTTTGCTCCTAGTATTTTCACTTGGCCTGATCTGCTCTAATACATCGATTCGCTTTGAGAATTTGACAGTTCGCTCCAATAATTTGAATGGTAAATAAGAGACACGGACTTGGCCTTGAAACTTATAGTCGAACAGGAAGACGGGAACAAAATCCAAATACTTGACCTTTATTATACCAACATTCTGATATGGAACATACATGGCAAAGCATTGCTTTGAATGGCTTGGTCAGCGGGGACGTTGTCCTCTAAACAAGTTTTTAGGCTATTCTGAATGAAGGTTTTAAAGTTTCCTTTTTCCCATATTCTTCTTTGCTCATTGTGTATTTTCACTTGTCCTGATCAGCTCTAATTCATCGGTTCACTTCAAGAATTTGAACGGTAAATGAGATACATGAACTTGGCCTTGAAACTTACAGTTGAACAGGAGACGGGGACAAAGTCCAAAGACATGACCTTTACTATACCAACATTTTGATACGGAACATATATTTGCCTACATTATGCGGCACAATATTGCGTTGAATGACCTGGTCAGTGGGTTTTACTGCTGGTTTCTGCTGGAATACCTTTTTTCCGGGGTTTTTTGGGAGGGGTTGGGGGGTGGGGGGGGTGGGGGGGGGGGGTGTAAATAGCTGTGCTGTTGCCACATTCAATGGAGGGGCAACAGATTTCAAGCAAATACCTGCATATATTTAGTCAGTGCAATCACTAGAAGAACCTGATGCATCCAATGCTGATAGTTTTAGTTTGGGGTAATCTAATCACATGAAGACATTCGATAACTGGTCATTGATATTCTTCTACACTCATGGTGTAGTGTATGATCTATGTAGCAAAAGCCATATGTCAGGTTTATGTGGTTGTTGTTCTTAAGCTGTGTTCTATCTCTTTCTTGGTTAATTTATAGGAGTTTCTTAATTCATCTTTGTAAAGAATAAAAAAATTGGAGATACGAAAGGAATTTCTTGTGACTATGGTCAGATATATGGTATCTTCACTTGATGGACTTATTTCGTTGGTTTTCTGAGTGTAAAATTGCAGTTTTCAACACCTCAACACTCAGGAGTTTTGGCGAATTGAGAAGGCCCTTAAAATGATATAAGAATAACTAGGTTCACATTAAAACAGAATATATCATTGTGTGGGTCAAGATTTGGACATCTGAAAAATATGCTAAACCCGAGGAATTGTGTTATATTGTATTACAACTCCCAATGCTCACCACAACTTCCGAGTTACTGGTGAGTTTGGGTGTAGTGGAAGGAGTTACTGGCCTTCACTGTACTAGCAATAATTGCAGCTCTAGATCACCAAGTATAATGGTTATATTTCTTTTTTTGAGCACTGTTTTTTTTCTTTTTCCCACAGACATATTTTACAGTTCATAAACTATATATATATATATATATATATATATATATATATTCTGTCAGTGTTCTAGTAACTGATCACAAGTGGGCCTATTTGATTAGAGTTATTTTGCCTGGCCATGGGTAATTGTTTTGCTTTCTACCGTATTTATAATGTTGTCCTGATTTCTACCCTATTTATAATGTGTTTGGTTCTGTTGACCTATGTAGTTAACTGGATAAGGTTTGCTTGCTCTGTCCATGGGAGCCAACATACATTCAAACTCTTCGACATTGATTTGCAGCACAATGTAAATTGGACAAGGGAATGATTGATCATTTTATTGCCCACAATCCTGTATGTTACTGATTTGTAGAACTTTGACCTCAAGAGGATTGAATATATAGCTAATAAGAACAGGTTGAGTCCACTGTAAGTTATTTTGTGCTATCATTGCCAACTAATATTAGGTCATCCATAAACATGTAGTGATGTTCCTAAGTTTATCCCTCCTAAGTTTGTGCAAAGTGATATGCTTGTTATATATTGAGAACAGAGAATTTGCATAAAATATAAATGCATATGTAACAAGTGAGAGGGGTAAGCTTGGAAGACTGGCAATCCAAATTGGCCTAAGTCCCCTTCCCCAGATAATACTAATGAGTAATGATCGTGTTGATCATTATGAATAACAAGTATAATAATACTTGATGTAATGTGCACCGCTAGGGATATTCAACAATAATTAAAACTGAAAGAATCCAAAATGTTTCATACCAGCATGTGGTCCTAGTGAAGGTTTTACTAAAATGTAGACTGAGGAATTGAAACTAAATTACTTTGCACATTATATTAGAAGGTGGACTGTAACCTGTACGGTCAGGAGACGTCATTGTATGCTAAGGTTTGTTCTACTACAATAGATAGACTTTTGAGGATGTTAAAGCCAATGTTCAGAATGGGTTATTTTTAATTGGTTTCATATTAATTCATCGAGTTATTTTTGTTTCACTTTTGTCCCGCCTGTATTTTTAGCTTAAATCAATTTTTAAGCCCTCTCTCATCAAGTCCCCTTGTTATCCTGAATGAAGTTTTAAGGTTTCCTTTCTTTTTTGTTGTCTTCTTTTCTCCTAGTCTTCTCTAGTTCATCATCACTTGCTTACCTCAACTTGAAGGTAAGTGACAAGTATGAACTTGACCTTGAAAGTTGTAGTTGAACAGGCAGAGATTGGGTGACAGAATTTTTTTTTCCTTTCTTTTTGAACATTGCACTGAGTACATTTCAACTGCATTATTCTCGCAAATAATGTCATGTAATGACCTTGTTAATTGGATTACGAATGACTTCTGGTTTGCATGCCACTAATGATCCTCTACAGGAGTGAGAATATGAAAAACTGGTAATTCAATTTAATCCATTGAAAGTGACCTGTTTAAGGCAATACAAAACACTAGTTTCATGTCTAATCAAATTTTGTGAAGCAAGTGTCTTCTACTGCTTTTGGGTATGTGCCTCACCATGAAATTTTTCCCATTGCCAAGCCAAGATTTTAAGGATTTTGTTGCATTACATTGTGTACCTAATCTTAAATTTTATTGCCGATCTTAGTGCTTATTTACTTTGTATGCCTGAACATGGCTTTTCTATTGCCAAAACAAAATTGTATAATTTTGTTGACATACTTGTGTGCATGCTTCTATTATCAAGCAAAAATTCTAAACTGTAAAGGGGGGAAGAATAAAGAAGGAAAGTTGATACAAAAAACGGTCTATAATAGTATATAAGCCCTCTTGAACAATAAAAAAAAAGAGTTTTTTTCTCTTTCGAATAGAGGGAAGAGCAGATTTATTCACGTGCAAATGGCAAGGCTCTAATAACCCCTAACGCAAGTGTTGTAGCATGTAACGATGTTCTAATTAACTATCTATTGGTAAAATTTTGTAGGATTTTTGTACACAACCCATCTACAATTTTCAGGGGTGAAATTGTTTGTTGTGTTCCTATAATTTTTCTAATATTTTGCTTTTAATATAATATACATTGGTGCATTACTTTTGTGTATTGCAGGTGTTCTATATCCGAGGTATTCTTAGGCTCATCATCATCAGGACTACTTTCTTCAGGATATATCTGCTTATTAGTATTACTTGTTCTTTGTGTTTTCAAGTACTCTTATTACTATGTAATATAGTAATAGACACAGTTTATGTGTGGAGTTCTATCTTTGCCTTTAGTTTGTGTGTAGATTGTAGTAACTACTTTGGTGCTCACATCTCTTGGCTGTTACTTACTCCCTTACTGAAAAGCATGACTGTAGTATTGTGGAGCTATAACTGAGTTGTTTTACCAAATTCTGGGAGTAGTTTGCAAGGGAGCTTCTTACGGTGCAAAGTAGTTTGGTATGTGAAACCGTGATGTGTAATATAGTTATGACCGCTCTTAATGTGTAGCAAAAGAAGCACAATAGAATTCATGCGCATTTACTCATTTATCTATTTATAAAGTTGTAAACTAAGATCAATAAAATACATTTTAAGATAAAGTTTCATGCAATTGTTTCACCTATAAACAGTGACATGGGATTTGCTTTGCACGTTGGCTCTCCATGCATGATAACTCTTCATGTGTAAACCTTGCTATGCTCTTTACTGCTAAATCTTATTATACATTTCAACAGAAGAATTGGTCCCAATATTACTGGGTTGACCTTTATGCTTCCTTGTCACCAGCCTATCAGACCCTAAGGGTATCGGCTAACCTAGGTATGTATTTCTAGCTCTCTCTTTTTTTTCATATGAAAGAAACTAAATAAGCTAAGAAATAAAAACCCTGTATAACCTCATGATCAATAAAAATAAAGGAGAGCTAAAGAAAAAAAAATGAACATAAGAAAGAGGAGTCTACTAAGGCAACTAAACTACCTCCATTCTCCATACATTCATAGCAATGCACCAATATTTCTTCCTTAATTTTAAAAATGCAATTGATGTCAGAAGTTTTCTTGCATTCAGGTTTATATGGCTCTTGTTTACTTGCTGTCAATATTCTAGTTTTCATCTAAATTGGTATTTTCACTAGACCTACTACGCCAGTTGTCAGGGTATGAAGTTATAGTTCTCAATTGTCACAACGATTCCGTACTTTTGGTGTATTGCGAGAGACTTTAAGATGGTATAAGCTACCCTAGCTTCAAATTCATAATATGTGCATCCTGTCAGCGCATGTAAATACCTTCAAGATGTGAAGACGCCTTACACGATGAAATTATACCATCAGTCTTCATCAACTCCTGAGGTTTGGTGTTGAAACATATGTTGAGACTGACAAGTACCGTAACGACAATAGTTAGCTCTAAATCTCATACTAAATGTATGTGATCCTATTATTTCTATCTGCTCCAACCGTATCAAACTGAACACTATCGCTTATTATGCTTAGCTCCGATTTCACACTAAAAAACTGTTAGATCCTCAAGTTCTTAAGGGCATTCATGTACTTAATTCTCAGATGATACGTTGCTAGTATCCACGAGAAAGCGAAAGAAGCTTAAACCTTTCATTTTCTCCTCCTTACAAATTAGGCACAGCTACAGGTTTTTCGTTAAAATTTAAGTTGAATGCATATAGTTGCGTAGGAGGTGAGAACTGACTGACTGGTTACAATTTCAACTATGTCAAGTCGATTATTAATTCTTGAGAAACTGCGGCGATCAACAAAAATTTGTTTGAAAATTGAATAGTATGTATTCTCTGGTTGAAAGAGCAGGGATTAGCCTCCTTAGTATTTTCCAGGAGGAAAATAAGGACACTGGCATTTAATAAAACCCTCCAGTATTATTCGAACAAGCGTGTTATTCGATGAAATAACTGAAAATGTCTTTGCCTCTAATTTTGGCAAATTCTGGAACGTCACAACTTTGCGTCAAATATTTTTTTTGGCAAATATAACGTGCTTTTCTTGCACTAAACTTTGAATATCTTGTATTTTCTCTTCCGCAGGGTTCGTGTCAATTTCTAATGTAGCAGAAGTGATGGAGGCTAATGATTTTTGAAGCACCATTGTGACATTCAGTAAAGTGTATATAGTACTATATATAGTTATCTCATAGAAAAAAAATGATTGTTCAGGGCTTGTTTGGTTAATTTCTTGGAAATCAAAGAGAAGGAAATGAGAGGAGGAAACCACCTACCTCCCATTTCCATTTAAAAACCTACGAAATGGATATACTTATTTCTTAGTTTCAAGAAGTGAATTAAAAAAAGAAAAGAAACAAAATTTTTTACAGAACATGGTGGCGTGAACCTCACATTTTTTAGGTCTACCCCATTTCCCATAAAAAATGTTGCAACCAAAAATTACAATTTATCACAAAACCATCCTCAAAGCGTGAACTACAATTTTTACTGAAAAATTATCTTGCTACATAATTTCATCCACTCTTGTAAAAAGTCGTGGCTAAAGGGGTTAGGGGATTTTTTCGCTAAAATTTTAAAGTTAAAGGGGATTTTTTAATAATACCTACTTAAGGGAGACTTTCTTATATTTTAAAAGTTACGCAGGGTTCTCTAATAATAGTCCAAAGGTAGGGGTGTTCTCTGATATTTTTTCAAAAGAAAAATCCTTCAAGGATCAAAAATATGGGACCAACGTGGGACATGCGATGTGTCCCATTACTATTGCATAATAAGATAATTAATGATGATCGGCTTATTATTTAATAGGAGGGTGTCTCCTTACTATTGCATAATTAATGATTGTCAGCTCATTATATAATAGAAGAGAGATATCTCACTTATTCCCTCCGTTGGTTGGTCCCATATTTTAAGTCACTGTGGCAAAACGATTTTCAAAAATCAAAATGGAAATGTAAACAAGAACACGGGCGTGAAACAAACGTTACCTTTGTTTACTTGCTCAGCTTTAGTGGACCTTATAGCATGCAGTCCCCCGAATCCAACGGCAGGCAAAGGATCCACCTCATCCATGCCGGGCCCACGGGAGGCACATGACGCGCGCGACCTCCGAAAAGTTCTGCCGCCCCACGTGCTTCCCACGTGCCCCACCTCCCATTGGGAAATTGACCACTTTGGGCCGATTATTTCTAGGGCTCTTCATCCTCGTCCCTAATCCCTCCCTCTCTCGATCTCATTTGCCCTAATTCAGTCTCCAAGAGCGAAAGGTAACATTAAATTTTCAAAATTTTGTTTTATTTTATTTAAAAGATTTATGCTGTTATTATCTTCTACCATCTGCTGTTCTTCTAGTGACGAGATCTGAGTTCTTTTTAATTAATTCAACTGTGGAGATGTAATTGTTCTTGGATTCCGATGCATTTTGTTTAATAGATCTTTGATGTGTTGGGCGAACAACCATTTGATCAATTAGATGGGAAGAAAGATTGTTCTTTGCTTAGGTACATGTTTAGTTTTATTTGAATAAAAAAAGGAGGTTAGTTGTTATATTTGAATGATTTTTCTTGGGTCTTCTGTTTATCTAAAATTATCTATAAGAACAGTATGCAGTTGATGAATGGTTGATTTTGATCAAATTTGGCAATCAAAGAACACAAAATCTTTAATTCTCTATGTTAAAATTTTAATTGCGAACAGGTCCGTTGAAGTACCATCCAACTGCAACTAGACCCTTGTAGTTCTATTTTTGCGTAGACACCTTGAGTGATTTTTTTAAAAATCTTTAAAAAAGGTGTGAGGAGGCGGTTAGGACCCCTACAGTTCTATTGGTGAGGATAGACCCTCAATTGCCAATTTTTCTCAAACTTTTTAAGAGTCTTAGAAGTTCATTAAAGGGGTATTCACACCTGGGACAATACTACTCAGGGTCTACTCGCCACAAATATAGCTGGAGGAGGTCTATTCGCAATTGGCTGATATGGGGTCTATTCACAATTAACCTTTTTTAAATAATTCATAGTCCATACATTGAATTCCTTTGATCGACATAAAATTTTAATTTATATACAGGTATATAAAAAGAAAAGAGGAAAGATGTCTTCATCTCGAGAGGAAAATGTATACTTGGCTAAGTTGGCAGAACAGGCGGAGAGGTATGAGGAAATGGTGGAGTTCATGGAAAAAGTAGTGAAGACCGTGGAAACCGAAGAGCTCTCTGTGGAGGAGAGGAACCTTCTATCTGTTGCCTACAAGAATGTGATTGGGGCCCGCCGAGCCTCGTGGCGTATTATATCCTCCATTGAGCAGAAGGAGGAGAGCCGTGGAAATGAAGATCATGTGAACATTATCAAGGAATATCGGGGCAAGATTGAGACGGAGCTGAGCAAGATCTGTGATGGGATCCTCAAACTTCTCGAGTCTCACCTCGTCCCATCCTCAACTGCTGCTGAGTCCAAGGTGTTCTACCTCAAGATGAAGGGTGATTACTATAGGTAAGACATCATAGAGAAACCTTATATGAATATGAAAAAGTCATGAGAATATGCCTCTATCAACTTTATCTGTGTTAATTTTTCTAATTATTTACATGATTTTCAGGTACCTTGCTGAGTTCAAAACTGGTGCTGAGAGGAAAGAGGCTGCTGAGAACACACTCTTGGCCTACAAATCTGCTCAGGTCAGTAGTTTACTACATATCGAAGATATTCCTACTTTTACTGTCATTGACCATCTATCATCAATCATTGACCCATGTACTTTATTTGTTCTTTTTGACCATATATAACTATTCCTTCAACATCCACCTTAGGATTGGTCATCTTCATTTGATGTTCTCAAGGAGCACATCTATATCTGTATGCATTGTCACCATTTATCTAATAAGTCTTTCTTCTTTAAAAATTTTATTTACCCAGTTTTTCTCTCGCATTTTCGTGATAATTTACTGTTTATGTTGTATGTTTATAAATGACAAAGAATTCGAATTTCTAGCTATATATTTGCTTCACATTGTGGAGTTATCATTGTGCATCATGATTTTCTTGGGTATTATGCAATCCAGACAGTATGGTGGGTGTAGAATAACTGCATTATGTGAATTTTTTATCCCATAAGATTAGCTGTACTTCTATTATCAGCTTAAAAAATGGGCTTTTTTTATGTATAGGACATTGCTGTGGCAGAGTTGTCGCCAACTCACCCGATCAGACTTGGTTTGGCGCTCAATTTTTCAGTGTTCTACTATGAGATTTTGAACTCACCTGATCGTGCTTGTGCTCTTGCAAAGCAGGTATATTTTTGTTTTGCTTTACTTTATTTGTAATACAATTCATTTTTGCATTGACTCAAGCGTTCTGTTGCTCTAAGCATTAGATTTTCTATAATATAATTACATGTATTGACATGCATTTTGAATCTGATATTCAAGTTTTAGTGGTGTGTGATCCTGGTACACTCTCGATTACGAATTTTTTTGGCATGCCTTAAAAAGTTGTGTAGTTCAAACATAGATTTTTTACAGATTACTTGTTATAGATGGATGAATAAATATATTCTTTGGGCTGGTGGTGGTGGTGTGGGGCCCCCCCCCCCCAAGGCTTTCAAAGATTACTTGGATGGATGACGAAATATGGTCATCCTTGAAATATGAGTATACAGACATATTCTTGGGGGGCGGCAAGGCTTTCAAAGACACGTATATGACTAAAGAAGTGGTCTTCCACAGATTTAACTATGTAGATTTGTGTAAAAAAGTGAACCATTATTTTAATCTCTTAGGCAGTGACAGAATATGTATCCCTAGTGTTTTGGTTTTTAGTATTCCTTGTGCATATTTATCATGTTTCTTCTTGTTCGATCAATTTTTGCTATGAGATATGGGTGGAGTAAGTGTCATGTGGTGAAAATTTCCTAGTGTTTATTTACCTATGCACATCTACAGGTAAATGATTTGCATGTCCATATCATAAGTCAATGCATGCAATCATCTTGATCCCTGCCAAATTATGTGCCTAATATGTGGTTGTATAGCATGTAGTTACCATGTTGTATGGACAATTTTTACAGGAGAGTACCATAGCCTACATGTATAGTTTACACAGATGTTTTATAGAGAAGCTAAAATTTCATTGCTAATCTAGAGGTGGTCTCTTTCATATTTATACACCCTTGCACTCTTGACAGTCAACTTTGTACAACGTAATCTCAAGATCTGTGGAAGCTTCCTCTTCATCAGTTTAGTTCTGTTCCTCTATCTCAAAGGATCAATTATGTGTGTCTAGATGCTGAACAATGTTTTTATTGACATTTTAGCATTTTAAATAAAGGACATGTTTGCATCATTACGTCAAAACATTTAATGATGTCAAATAAGGTTTCAGTTGAATCTGGTCACAAGATTCGGCATTGACTACAACTTATTAAATGGTATGCATATTCCCTATTGTCTTTGGGCAAGTTTACCCACAGCTTTGACTTTTGTAAGCCTTTTTTGTAAGGCACGGTTGGTCTCCAAGCTTATTTGTGGCTTGAGATTATTAAATGCGAAAGTTGTGGAGGTGTCCATTAGAGATCCAAAGAATAGAGGATAAAGGGTGCTTGAATCTTTGCTGGCATATAACTAGAATATAACTTATACTGAGACTATCAGTTAATGGAGCAGTGTCGGTCAATGTAAGATCTGAATATGAATTACTTTTGCATTTGGTACCTATATGCCCTACAAGAAGTACTTCATTAAACTTCAGCAAATCATGCTGGGCCGTAGTTCCCAAAACTCATGTTTAGATGATCATGAATGCTAAACTTGACTGCTGTAAAATGCCATTAAGATCAAGGGGAATCATGCCGATTGTATTGGTTTTTGTGGTCCTAACGAACACTTCATTTTAACTACTCTTCCCTTGTGAAACTGGTGCTCTGTTTCCACAGGCATTTGATGAAGCTATATCAGAGCTGGACTCTTTGGGCGAGGAATCTTACAAGGACAGCACATTGATCATGCAGCTTCTCCGTGACAATTTGACTCTATGGACCTCTGACATCACGGTTTGTCCTCTCTCATATGGTTCTTCTTTATACATGATCTGTTGCGAGATCTCTGGATAGCTTTCTTCTTTTGAGTATGTTTCTTTTTTTATCTGTGTTTATCATATAACTCTTTCTTTCTTTTTTTTTTTAAATTTTAAAATTAACCAGGAGGATGCTGGTGATGAGATTAAGGAGGCTGCAAAGAAAGAGTCTGGCGAGGGACAGTGATACTCATCTATTATTCCAGACCCTTAGCATTAGAATATTTCATCTGGTACTGGAAAATATAGATAAGCTCATCTGCTGGACCTTTGGTTTTCAATTTATAGAAATGTAGTCAGCATTCATATGCTCGACGATAAATAGCTCAGGACCATTTTGAGCTTATGGATGGATTGTTCTAGACCTTTAAAACAAAACATATTTGGTAATTCATGTCGGTGTGGAAGCGTTCTTCTGGGGTGTTAATGGCCTTGTGGTTATTGTGGGAAATCCTTTTGTAACAGTTTTCTTTCTTCTAGTTATCATCCATGCTAATGTTTGATATCTGAGTGTTAATCCAGCTGTGCTGTTTTGTTTTGCCCTAAGTGTCCTTCATTTTGGTTCTGGGCTTTGGATATAATGATTTAGATTATTTGTGTTTTGGATATAATGATTTAGATTATTTGTGTTGGGAATTTACGTTGAAACCTCTAAAACAGCAGAAACGTAGTATAGAGAAAAAGTACACTAAGATTTAACGCGGTTCAGTAAACTTGCATACGTCCTCGAGAGCCACACAATTAATTTTTTATTAATCAACAAGAAATTACAATACAAGAGCAGATCTCAAACTTGAGATCTCTCAATAAATGCTAAATATTACTAGCTTCAGTAATATTATCACCTTCTTAAATATCAATTCATTCTCTCTTTAATTCACTTCCTCAAAAACTCGTGAGCAGGGGCCGCCACCCAAAAAATCGCGAGAGAGGAGAAAAAGGGGAACAACAATCTCGGGCCCTGGGGTTTCCCTTTGATAGGGAAACCCTAGCAACAGGCTGGCGGCCGCCTATCGTCGAAGCTCGCTTGCAGCGCTCGAGCTCGAGCTCGCCTGTAGCGCTCGAGCTCGAGCTCGCCTTCTTCTAGACTTCGCCCGCTCGCCTACAGATCTTGCCCGCCAGATCCCAAACTCGCCAGCAAGGAGCCGCTCGAGCTCGCCTGATCCCAACCTCGAGCTCTCCTACTCGCCTCGACCCCGCCTGGACTTCGCCTGCTCGAGCTCGCCTGAGTTGGAGCCCCCTCGAGCTCGCTTGCGTGTCCACGACCTCGCCTGAAGCCACCTGACAGGTTTGGTCGACACCCCCCAATTCCAACAATTTGAACCATTTTTCCAGGTTTCTGTGTGCGCTAATCTCTTCGGACCCGTCATTGAATAGAGAAATATGAGCATGTTTAAAACCTGTTACCTCCTGTCATGTATATGGGAATGTTGTGAGCAAAAGTAATTGAATTTAACTGGGTAGACAATTGAACGTGGATGCGGTAGTGAGAGCGGCGGATGAGAGAGAGTTTCTGATGAATTGCAAAAAGGAGGTTCTTGCCAGAGACATTTCGGCGGCATTTATAGAGAGTTGCGAATGAGCCGGCATTCTTTATTGCTCCATTTGGTCGTGTTATTTTATCTGCAGTTTGTTGGGTCGGGCACGCTCGTCAATTTCTTCTTCCTTGTTTAGCTAGGGACCTTGTTCCTTTTTATAATTAATTAATAATAAAGTCCCATTTTGTATTAAAAAAAAAACTTTCCAAACTCTTTTTACCGAACCAAAAAGCTTCCTTTCAACGAAGTTATAAGCAATGAGTTCTTAAGAGGAGGGGGGAAGGGCAATTTGGAATTCAAATCAAAAGTGAAGAATTAAGGAAGTATTTAGTAATTTACGGTACGAGGATTCCTTGTAAAACCGTAGGCCAAACAAGCCCCAACAAGTAACATCTCTTATCAACTTATACTAGTGTGCACACCGTACAAAGCACGACCTCTATTTTTTTTATTTCCGTTACAGTAATTCTGTATTTACATATAGTATTTGTAAGTGCCACAGTAATATTTTTTAAAATGTTACAGTATCCTGCCTAAGCACAGTGATAATGTTGAAATAATGTTTTTAAATGCTACAGTTCTCGCATGCGTTACAGTAATAATACTACAGTGATAATGATACAGTAATAATGCTAACAGTAATTTACTATAGTATAAATAGTGAATATTGGATCATCTTGTTATTGCATAGGAATAGATTATTCTAAGATTTAGCAACTGCTCGAGCCCAGCCCAGCCCAGCCTTTCATTTCCAGTATTGGATCGGGTTCTAACGGGGTTGGGTTCGATGCCTGACCGATCAACCATCTTCTCTCTGGTAAAGCCTCACAAAAACAAAGTAAATCTCCCTCCTCCTTCGGATGCGATCTCATAATCTCCAGCGACAAAACTCAAGCTGAATCAAGATTGAATCCGTCGTCAATGGAGTCTTCGTCCCAATCGACCGCCGATCGAGACAAGGGAGGTTCCCCTTCGCCTCTCGCCGTCGTCTGCAGTTTCTGGAGAGGTACTATCAAACATCTCTTCGATCTGATGGAAATTTTAGGGTTTATGAACTTATTTTAGGTTGAAATTACGTGGAATCTGTTGATAACGAAGTTAGATCCAAAACTCAACGTGCTGATTGAGGGTTTTATGAGCACATTTCGAATTGGGCACTTGGAAATGCTCCGTTAGTTGTTAGAATAATCCCACTGTCGAGATTTATGTGGATCTAAGATTTATAAGTTAGGTTCATTGTTTTATATTAGGAGATATGTTGAA
>BQKN01051522.1:0-18004 GCA_022839385.1 Asparagus kiusianus | reverse complement strand
AGACAGCAAAAGACTGTCTCGCTGGCGAGACAGCAAAAGACTGTCTCACTGGCGAGACAGTTCATTTTTGTGAGTTTTGGGTGATTTTCCCAGTTTTGAGTGATTTTTTATATTTTGGATATCTATTAGCATTTTTTGACGCCTACAGATACCCCCTCCAAAGTATTCCAGACGTATTCTTTTATAGAAGAGTCTGGGATGCTTTGGATAAGATAGATTTTACTTACGATCCCTTCAATGCTTGGTTGAGTAGATTGTGTAACAGGACTTGCAACTGGCTTCAAACCTTAACCTCTTCCATCTTTAGCCTATTCAGTTCTTTGTAGAATAGCTAATGTTCTCTCGGTGTCGCGTTTATCGCTTGACCGTTGTCGAGATCTTGAATCGAAGCTGGTATTTGTTCTTGTAGATTCAGCTTTTGTCATTGAATTGACACATTCACTGAAAGCTCAATAGGTTATCCTTAAGAATATTCGGATTAATATTCTCCAGGAACTTCCTATTGGGTGTGGGAAACAGTTTAGACTCGTGTACCCATTGGAGTATTTATCCGTATCTCATTTGACTTTTGACTAAGAGAGTGTTTACTGTCTCATGCCGCGAGACAATTCCCCAGTATTTGCTGTCTTGCACGGCGAGACAGTATTTGCTGTCTCACTGAGCGAGACAGTATTTGCTGTCTCGCTCGTCGAGACAGTATTTACTGTCTCGCTCGTCGAGACAGTATTTTACTGTCTCGCTCGTCGAGACAGTATTTTACTGTTTCGCTCGTCGAGACAGTATTTTACTGTCTCGCTCAGCGAGACAGAGTATAAAATCGGGACTTAGGGTTTTTTAGGGCTTTTTCACGTCGATTTCTGGGGCGATTTTCAGCGATTTCTTGGGCGATTTTCCGTCGATTTTCGACCAGTTTTCTTCCCTCTCTTCTCCTCTTTGTTCTCGGTTTGTGTGGTGCCATTGTTGGTGAAGATCCTCATCGGATTTTAAAGGTTTGTTTCCTCTCTTTCTCTTTCAAATTTTGAATTTCTTGAACTGTAACCGTGTCTGTACTGTCTTGGTCTTGTTAATTTTATCTTTTGTCGATTGCATACTCAAAACCCTAATTTTCCTCTCGGGTTTTATTGTAGACCACATATTCATTATGTCGCCACGTAAATCCCGTGCTCCTCGAGGCCGTTCGACTGCCCAATCTCCTGAGGAGGCTGCCCCTGTCGCCGCTTCGCATGGGAGTATATTTCTTTCACCTTTTCACCAATTTAAATGTTGTATTTCATCTATTTCATATATATGTGCCCGTATTTGTATGCAGATCCTCGTTTGTATCCTTTGAGATACATTCGAGAAGAGCCGGCATCCTCCTTTGAGGGGATCGATGCTTAAAAGTGCTCGTTTTGCTTAGACAAAACACACTTCAGAACATGCAGGGGCGATTTCATATCATCCCACATGTGTTAAAAGGTTTTGATATGCTGTTATAATGCTCGTGCATAGTAACGCATATCTCTTTTATACATGTGGTTGATGGAAAATCGTCACGCCTGTTATGAAATAGCGATTTACCTTATAGAATAAGATATACCGCTTTTTTCCATAATTTCAGGAATATTCTTACACCATTCATGTGTATATTTTCTTTATCAGTCCACTTCCCTCCTACTGCCATTCCTGCTGATGCGGTTACGGGTCGGAGTAATATTACTCATTCTCTTTATGAGGGATTACCATTAATAGAGTCCGCTCCCCAGTTTAAGTCAGATTATAGTGAAGGGGCCAGAGAAATGATTCAGCGAGGTAGTTGCCGTATTCTGCGATGGATCATCACCGACACCCCTCTGATTTCAGAACGAGATGACAACAAATGCATAAGGAAGCCGGATTTCTTGTTTGGTGACTCCGTAAAGGATCCGGAGGTTGCATTCTGCAAACCCGCACAATGGTTACATCAAAGCGGGTCATCATTCTTATATTTACCTCTGATTCCTCGGGACCACTCGCTGTTAAAGTTTAGGAATTTATCTGTTAACCACGAAATGTTCTGGAGGTTAACTGAAAATCACGAGCACATTCACTGTGGTTTCATCGGGAAGGAAGCCACCCCAGGTTCAAGTGAGAGAGCTTCTATACGAGGACTTCACCCAGGTATCTTGGGACAAGATAACATCCCTCAGAATGAAAAGACAGTGCAAGCCAATACTGTGAAGAACCGATTAGCGGCAGCGGGCAAAGTATTACCCAGAGAGAATTTCAGATGTTATGGATGGGTACATTATTTTGGGGATAAATGGTGGTGGACCAGAATGACTCGCTATGCGTTGAAACGTTGGGAGCGAGAGTTAACTAATTTGGGGTTGGCGATCCCGATTCGTGCTACCATGAGTGGTTTGCAAATTAGTGTGGGTCATTTTCTCTGTTTGTTCGAGATTTACAACCCGGACACTAACACATTCTTCACTCAGAATGGGGAGCTCGGACTACCACTGCATGAAATGATGCAGGTGTCTGGTTTGCCGATAGGCGACATCCCATATCAAGAGTTCTTCCCGACCACCAATCAACTGAACAAGATAAAGGATCGGTCAGCTGTGACTCATGATGTTCTATGGGAATTGACCTGCCACTATCACATAGCTACGGCCGAGATGGACCCCAAAGCAAGGAGGAAGTCTCCTCAAGTCAGCTTAAAACAATTCACCGATTATCTGTTTAAGAATCTGGAAGACCGTTCTAAAGATGTATGCGGCTTGTCTCCTATAAGCCCAAGTGAAATCAATCGGCTATTGGAGAAAACAAACGCCCAGACTTACACCTCTCATTCAGAAGATGGGTTTCCGCATGGGACAAAATTTCGTTCTTATTTGTGGCAGGCCGGTGTTCCGATTAGCTCTACTGCTCTACTGGCTGGTTTCCTGGCCTTGTGGCTAAAGAGGTGCGTAGTTCCCCACCGGTCCTCTGATATGATGCCGATAGAAGTATTGTATCCAGCCGTTCAGTTAGCTACAGGTCACAAATTATCCTTGCTTCCTGCTATGGTGGCTGCCATTCACAGTGGATTACGACAGTTGATCACTGTGTTTACTCTGGAGAAGAAGAAACCCTCCGTCAGCTTATCAGTTCCGAAGCTGGAGTTGCCTTATACTTATCTAATGGCCTGGTTAGTACTTCACCGACCAGATTTAATGGAAGCTCCTAAGGCGATAGATCTTCGTCTTCCTCTATTGCAGAATCTTGAGGCTTGCAAGTGGATTAAACATCGAGAGCCAGATATAACCAGGCAATTCAAAATCCACAAGTGTTGGGAATTCTTCCCCTGCTTCCCTTGGTTCTCTGGTACCTACAATACTACTTTATTGGATACTGAAGATCCAGGACAGAATCGTACCGTTTTAGATGTTGGATGCTTCAGATGGTTGATGAACATTCGACCCGGTTACTTGTTATTTCGGGTAAGAGACGTTTGTCTTATCGAACCATATCTTCCATGCCGATTTGCTCGTCAATTCGGCTACGACCAGATATACGTCGGCAACCCGAATCGTCACCTGAATTTCCGAGGAGGACTCATTCATGGCGCGAGAGCCTGGTTTTGGAGTATTGCTGGCTGTACGGGCGCTGAGTTCGATCTCCCTTTAGAATCGCCGCCTCTACGGATGACCTTCTTGTATTGCAAGTGGCTGATGGCCGCTAATACTGTCACCCCATACCGAAGCATGCCGGAACCAGAAGAAGAGATAATCCCGCGGCGCTCAAGCAGAACGACACATGAAGTTAGGACTTCATCTCAAAAGAAAGAGGCCGCCGAATCGTCGAGGAAGGGAAAAGAACCGGCTCGCTCGGCTGGTAGTGAAGAAGAATTCGACTCCGAGGAGACGGAGACTTCTGAGGAGGCGGGTGAGACTGGCTCAAGTTCTGACGAAAGAGCTGGTCTCCCCGATTCTTTCTTCGAGAGAGGACTTGTGCGTCCATCTGCTATGCCTGCTCAACCACCAGATGCTCCGAGAAAAAGGAAAGAAAGAGTCGTTATGACTTACCCGAACAAGATGATAGTGGAAGTCCTTAGCGAGGATGAAGGGGATGAAGAGGATGAAGTGCCTCTTGCTCGTCGACAAAGATCTCGACCTTCCGCTCAGGCTCAAACTCAGGCTTCTTCTAGGGTTGAATTACGCACTAAGCATCGTTATGAAGGGCCTGGAGTTAGGGATGAAGCGCGTCCATCGAAAAGGCAAAAGAAAGCTGTTTCTAAGCCACGTGTTCATCTTCCGGCTGTAGAGGAGACGTCTGACCACAGTGCTTCTTCAGATGAGCAAGGTAACTATTTGTCTTTATCACTTTTACACTTCTTAATGCTCAAACTTATTTCATGTTTAATTCCTGTAGGGAGTCGAGAAGAAGGAGAACTACCCCATGATGCTGCTTCTCCCGGAGGTATGGAAACCGAGGAGACCAGTTTTGTCCAACAAATGCAGGATGCTCTGAAAGAAGGACCAGCTGATATCCCACCACTTCCTGACACGCATCCATCAGCTACAGACGCAGGTACTGATCTTTCTCCTCTCGAAAGAGAAATTCGAGGAATGAATGAGTCGGATCGTGTGCCTCTTTTAATGACCTGTGCACTTTTTATTCTTTTAGTTAAACTAAAAGAAGTTGGCTCAAGTAGCGAGGCTCCTAAACTCGTCCCGACGAACGAAGGTAGGATTATTCTTTAACTTGGGTAAATTTGTCTGGTTTCACCTGTTACTTACGATTCCATGGTTCCTGTAGACGTCGTCATGAACAAACCAACAGAGGGAGAGATCACCCACACTCCTAAAATTGACGATTTCACTGATTTTGACTATAATATTAATATTTCGGAGGGCGATCATCAAGAAATCTCCGATTTGTTGTTCGGGAAAGCGACTGATGCGGCCACGGAACCAGCGGTTGGCGCTGGTTTAATAGAAGCAGGCCCTTCTGAGAGTAAGGCTTCTGTTCTGTAAACTCCTTATCTTCCATATATATTTTTACCCGACTGATTGTCTAAGTATCTGAATTATAGGACCAGTTACCGGAACCGATACTGCTATAATCACTGAGACTGAACATCAGCCTGAGGGTCGTGACTATTCATCATGGGCAGGGACTGATGTTGATCTTCAATCGTCCATTCTCGAATCCCGACCTGCAACTCCTGCAGATCCTATGATGATAGAGGTCAATGTCACTCCTCAGATCAGTCCAGTCGCAACAAAAGCAAGACCAATTGAAGAAGTTGGTACATCGGCTGATGTTGTGCCCAGAGTTGGTGAGTTTTAAACCTCATTTGCTTCAAGTTTCCGTTTAACACCCAATTATGTTCATTATGATTCTTTTGTTTGTAGAATCCCCTCCTAAGTAGCCTCTTAGTTTGGACCCGCCGTCTTCTGAGGCTTTAGTTAAAAAAACATCTGATATAGCGGGTGCATCGACAGTTACCGTTCTTGAACCAACCTTGGTTGTTCAGGAATCCGGACTACCATCCTTGGGTGAACCAAGTCGTATTGAAGGCTCTTCCGTCGAATTTGGTATGCTTCATCTTGTTATCTCGTATACATACATATGTTCTGTACTGACTTATTTGTCCTCATCGTAGTTCCTTCATCATTATCGAATCATATACAAGCGTTATTGGCCGATGACGATCCGGACAAGGCTGTCATCTGTTCCAATCTCCAAGGCTTCATCCCTTTTTTGAACTCTATGGTCGATCGTATTCTCTTCAAAGGATTGTACTTTGAGAGTTATAAAAAATCTCTCGAGCGTTTTATATCAGGATTCAGAGAGGAAGGGTATAATGAGTTAGCCGATTCGATCAATGCTTACTTGGTTGACTTGAAGCGACATGTTGAATTTCTACAAGCTCTTCGCGCTAAAGGCATACCCTCCTATATCGCTTCTCACATGGAATCCAGGTTGCAAGCTTGGCGTGATTCCCAAAAATCAGCTAATCTCGAACTTCAAAAGTTAAAAGCCCGAAGTGATCAACTTAAAGTGAACGTTAGCAAAAGAACACAAGCCAAGGTTAACCTACTCCGGGATTTAGAATCGAGTCGAGCGGAAATAGCTCGCTTAGAGGAGGAACTTGCAATGGCCAAGGATGCTCACGAGGTCTTGGAGTCCGAGTTGACGCAGGAAATTCAGGTTGAAGAAAACCTGTTACAGCAACTGAACCTTCAAGATAAAATGCTTGCTGAAAAGGAACAAGAGGTCGCCGCGCTTCACAATGTTGACGAAGAAGCCTTCAAAATTAAATTGGCTGCTGAGCTTGAACAGGCTTATGCATCAGAGCTTTCAAAACTTGAAAATCAGATTAGTCAATATAAGCTTTTGTAATTGGAGAACATATATTTTTTTTTTGTATCTTTGTTTGAACACTCTTGGTCAATATATTGAATCTTTTTTGCTTATTGAGATTTTATTATGATTACTCATTCTTGTTCTAGAATAAATAACCATAATACTTATAGGATTTTTGGCAAATCCTCAGCCATCAACGGATTTGATATGCCTTTACCGACACCGTTTGAATCGGGCTAGTATGTGAATTATCTAAGTCCGTTTCACATATAACGTTGGGCTAAAAGAATTAAACTCTTTTAGACTTTACACTACAGCATTGAATGTGTAGGCTACATGTGTTAGATGTAGACTTATCTCTAATAAGGGGTAGAGATAACATCCCCCATGTGTGAATGACATGGATTTTAAAGTGTAGATAGATTACGTTCTCTTTGTATGAAAATGAATCTAAGCTTGTGAAGGAAGAACCTGGATATTCCAGTTCAGAGTCTCTTGTTTGTTGGTAGAGAAAAAACCCAGAATTGGAAATGAACAATTTCATATTCCATTTCCCTGTCTCTTGTTTGTTGGTAGAGATAAACCCAGAATCGGAGAGGAAGAATTTTATATTCTATCTCCTGGTCTCTTGTTTGTTGGCAGAGATAAGCCCAGAATTGGAAAGGAATAATTTCATATTCCGTTTCCTTGTCTCTTGTTTGTTGGTAGAGATAAACCCAAAATCAGAGAGGAAGAATTTTATATTCTATCTCCTGATGCAAAGGAAACTCAAAGTGGGATCTCCACTTAAAGAATCCGAATTGGTTTGAATAATCCTAACTGTCATAAGGTTTGATTATTCAGTTTGTGGACCTCTCGTTCATGGAACGAATCAAGAGGGGATTTTGGTTGTGGTCCTAACTGTAGGAAGGTTTGACCAAGTGGGGGTTTTGAGATGATCCTAACTGTTTAAAGGTTTGATCACTCAATTTGTGGACCTCTCGTTCATGGAACGAATCGAGAAGGGATTTTGGCTTTGGTCCTAACTGTAGTAAGGTTTGACCGAAAGACGAGTAGGAGTAGGGTACAAATAACCATGAGTTTGTTGATTCGTACAAACTACTCGGTAGGTAACTTTGATTTTAAACATAAGAATTCGACAGATCCATATCTTTTGGTTGATCTGATTGGTGGAGTTTTCATGGTGCGGGGTTACGAATCATCGAGTTTCCCCTTCCATGATCGCGTTATAGTGTTTTGTGAGGGAAGATTCATTGTTATTAAATCTCATCTCAACAAAAGTAGTAAGAAGATCTTGATCATTTTTATCATAATTAAGAATGGATTATTCACATGATCATTTTTCATTGGGAATAATCAACTGATACTGGGTTATCCTAAAATATCCTGTATAGGATTTTCTAGGAACTTCCCGTTTTACACAGGTTATCCTGAATATATTATGGGTAATACTTTTTCAGGAACTTCCCATTTATCGGCATCATCAATTTATTGCCGTCTTGAGTGACCAGACGGTATGCACCATTTGAATAGACTGTTTCTATTACAAACGGTCCTTCCCATTTGGGTTCAAATTTTCCTTTCTTCTTGAAAGTGAGAATCATAGGTCTTCGGACAGCAAGAACTAGATCTCCTTCTTTAAAACTTCGTCGTCGGACCCTTTTATCAAAAGTCCGAGAAATTCTGGCCTGATAAAACTCGATCTGTTGTTGAGCTTCCAAGCGCTTCTCATCTAACATCTCTAATTCCTCGAGACGTTTCTGATGATGTTCTTCCGTCGTCATTCCCGTTGCGATGGCGATACGGAGAGAAGGAATCTGTATTTCCAATGGGAGAACAGCTTCACATCCATATGTTAAGGCATATGGAGTTGTTCCGGTAGGTGTACGGACAGTTGTGCGATAAGCCCATAAAGCTTCGCCAAGTTTGTCGTCCCAATCTCGTTTATTGGTTTTCACCAATTTTGCCAAGATTTTGATGATGGTCTTGTTAAACGCTTCGGCTAATCCGTTAGCCGTAGGGTTATAAGCTGTCGATGAAACGTCCTTAATCCCGAATTTACCGCAAAACTTGATGAATGCATTGCTGATAAATTGAGGGCCATTATCGTGTACTATTCGCCTTGGAACACCGTACCGATATATGACATGGTGTTTGATAAATTTAATGACATCACTCGTCTTTACTTCTCTAAGTGGAACTGCTTCTGCCCATTTCGAGAAGTAGTCGGTGATTGCCAAAATGAAGCGGTCCTCTTTAACCGAAGGTGGGAAAATAGGACCTACGATATCCATGCCCCAAGTTTCGAATGGCCATGATGTCGCCGATGGATGTAAATACTCGGGAGGCTGGTGCATATAATTTGCATGTAACTGACACGCTTCACATCGTCGTGCGTAGTCAACTGCATCTTTTACCATAGTTGGCCAATAATACCCGATTCTTCTAAGTCGATCACAGAGTTTAGGGCCGGGCTGATGCGCACCGCATATTCCGTTATGCGCCTCTTTAAGTGCTTGTTCTGCTTCTTTGCCGGATAGACAACGAAGTAGAAGACCATCATATGATCGTCGATACAACATTTGCGCTGTGGCGTTGTAATAAAATCTTGGTGCTCTTCGCCGAATCGATTCCCTTTCTCTTACATCTTCAGGCAATATACCATGTAGGACGTAGTCGATAATGGGAAAGCGCCAATCTCGAACTTCGGGTTCAACTGCTGTTGAGTATGCTTCTTTAACATCCGAATCGTAGATTGGAACGATAAGTTGGTGAGTCCTCACTGTAATCAATTGCTCTGTTTCGGGAGGTTGAGCCAATGATACTGACAATGCCGCCAATGCGTCTGCATACGCATTTTGGAGACGTGGAACGTACTCAATGAAAAATCCTTCAAACGAGTTTGCCATCTCAATAGCCACCTGATGGTATGGAATCAGGTCTGGACTTCTGACTTCATACTCTCCTCGTATTTGATTCACTACCAGTTGAGAATCCCCAAAAGCTTCAATGTATTCGACCCCCAGCTCTTTGGCAAAATTGAGTCCAATTATTAACGCGTTGTATTCGGCTACATTATTAGAACATGGTCCGGTCAACGAATATGCTCTAGGCAAGACATGCTTTTCCGGGGAAACTAAAACGACCCCCACTCCTGAAGAGATTTTAGAACATCCGGGTGCGCTTGCCACATTGGTTGCGCAGGAAGCCCCGTCGAAGTACAGCTGCCATACTTGCTGATGTGAAGTAGTATTGACTTCATGAGTTTCATCTGGCAGATCGTCGTATAATTCGACTATATCCTTCGTAGGATTTTCTACTAGAAGATCGCAAATAGCTCGCCCTTTAACCGATTTTTGTTACTTAAAGTACAAGTCGTATTGCGATAAGAGTAAGGCCCATCTAGCTAAACGCCAATTCATGGACGCCGGCTGGGTCATGAATACACGGACAGGGTTTATGTTGGAGATGACATAAATCGTCTGCCCCACTAAGTAATGTCGCATTTTCTGGACAGCAAATACCAATGCAAGACATTCCTTCTCGATCATTGGATAACGAGATTCAGCTCCTACCAGTGTGCGACTCAGGTAATACACTGCTTGCTCGTGACCGTTATCATCGTCTTGTGCGAGTAATGCACTTAACGAGTGGCTCGTCGCTTTGACGTAAATCAAAAACGGTTTGCCCGATTTCGGTGCAACGAGAATGGGTGGGTTCGCTAGATATGCTTTAATATCCTCGAACGCCTTTTGGCATGCTTCATCCCAAATGAAGGACACGCCTTTCTTTGCAAGTTTAGAAAACGGTTGACATTTTCCAGATAGGTTTGAGATAAACCGACAGATATATGCCAATCGACCCTGCAATCCTCTGAGTTCTTTAAGATTTCTCGGGGGTTGTAGCTCATTTATCACCTTCACTTTGTCGGGATCAATATGAATACCTTTTGTGGTAACGACAAATCCGAGAAATTTACCGCTCGACATTCCTAGGAAGGATTTAGTCGGGTTCATCTTTAGCTGATGAGTTCTCATAAGATCGAACATCGTTTTCAAATCTTTAATGTGGTCGTTCTTATCACGACTCTTCATGACCAGGTCATCAACGTAGCATTCGACAGTCTTCCGAAGGTATTCTTGAAAGATCTTCGTCATCGCTCGTTGGTATGTGGCGCCGGCGTTCTTCAGTCCGAACGGCATAACAGTATAACAGAATACACCGAGGGGTGTTCTAAAAGCTGTATGCTTTTCATCATCCGGATGCATCTTAATCTGATTATATCCCGAGAATCCATCCATAAATGACATCCTTTCAAACCCGCACGTGTTGTCAATGATGACGTCTGTAATGGGCAAAGGAAAGTCGTCTTTAGGACAGGCGGTATTCAGATCTCTGTAGTCAATGCAAATTCTGATTTTCCCATTCTTTTTAAGGACTGGAACAATATTAGCTAACCATTCAGGATGTTGTTCTTCTCTGACAAAACCTGAATCGATCAATTTTTTGACTTCAGCTTCTATTGCCTCCATAATTTGTGGACGAAACCGTCTTTGCTGTTGCTTGACAGGTTTAGCGTCTGATTTTATGTTCAGGGTATGCATGGCTACATTTGGATCGAGTCCTGGCATATCTTCGTAGTTCCAAGCGAAAACGTCGATATACTCTCTGATGAGGGCGATTAGTTCCTCTTTCTCATCTGGTGGAAGATCATCGCTGATAAATATAGGTTTCAGATTAACTTCGTCACCCATATTAACTTGGACCACTTTATCCTCAGTAGGAGGTTCTCTTTGTTCGAATCGATCTCCGTATTGGATATTCATGTAATGCATCCAGGGATCTTCCCAAATAGGCAATTGGTCGTCTTCTTCAGTTGTGGAAGGATCAACTGTCGCCATATTTGACATTAGTGCTTTAAATCTTTCTCCGATGCTTGTGTCAGAATCCCACATTGAAGTATCGGATGAATGCCCGCTCACACTTCTTAATTGATTAATGATCTGTTGGCCACCCTCGTCATCAGATGACGAAGCATAACCTAGACCTCTATTATGAGTGTAATAATTATCCGATTTTCCTTTTGGTACATAGGTAGAACGGGGTGGAACCCTAATTCCTTGACCAAAATAAAGACCTTCACCGAGCGAGAGATTATAGCCTTGTCTCTCCATGTAATCATTTGCTTGTGAACTATACCGAGAGAAATGTTGTCCTGGCTTTTTCTCATCTGAGCTACTACCCAAAAAAAGATTAGGAGCTGGGGATGGATTCCCTTTCCCAAAGATTATTTCTTTCTCACCCCCTGTCTTTGCAGGTAGGATCACTGTTGTCCCGGCTGAACTTCGTAGGTACTTCGTCGCCGTGCAGGATGAGCGAATTGGCATATGTAGATTAGGATTATCATACAATTCCTGCATTATATTATTAAGACAAGGCGAATACTCTAAATCATTCTTTATTACTTCATCGACAAGTTGCCAGTTACAACTTCCGTCCGACGATTCATCACCATCAAGATCGATTACAAGAGGTTCAATGTCATTTAATACAAGACCTTCACTATAATCGAGCCCGGCTTCGGTATCAGCTTCTTCTCCGCTATCCGTACCATGGGCCGATGGTTCAGTATCGGACTCAGCACCATATAGAAGGGAGTCAGTAAAATAGTTTTCTAACCCCTTGAATGGTTGCCTATCCGCGACCACCGTCTTGACCTCCTCATTAGTGTCGACATATTTCAAACACTGATGGAGGGTGGAGGGCACTATAAGATTACCGTGGATCCATGGACGACCCAACAGTAAGTTATAGGAAGTCTCTGCATCGATCACATAGCAGGTAACTTCAGACTTCAGATCTCCGAGTTGACACTTCACCCGGATTTTTCCTAACGGTCTTGATCCGCTAGTGTTGAATCCATAAATAACAGTTCCCGTTGAGGCTAACTTGCTGGCGGGAATTCCGAGGTGGTACATCAACCGAAGTGGCATGATGCTTACAGCAGAACCCGGATCGACTTGAATCCGGTTGACCATGCTTGAACCGATATATCCAGTAAAATATAACGGTCTATCATGTTTTGAATTCCTGACTTGCATATCTTCTTTTGTGAAAGCAATGCAAGGGAATTTGGTGGCTGCCAGATTGCAATGTTGCAGTGACGACTCTGGCTCTTCTGGAGTTGGTTTAATCTGAGTGAGGAATACCTCAGAATCAACCAAGGCTTCTTGTAAAGCTATCCTGGTTTCCTTCGAAAGGCGTAATAACTCGTATAGCGTGATCCTTGCTGGGATATTGGCTAACTGAGTCATGACGTCAAAGCGGTATGGAGCATTTGAACTTTCCGGTTTGTCTCGTCCAATTGGTTTATTGAAACGAGACTGCTTCGGAATTTGAACTTCTTTGGGTTGAGGTTCCTTTTCTTTCTGCTTAACAACTCTCTGAGGTTTCTCAGTTGCTACGGGTGGGGTTGTAACCACCCCCAGTTCCGCAAGAGTTTTACCGTTATGATTAGAAGTTTCAGGATACTGGTAATGGTATTCGTTTCCACCCCTTGTAGCGAAGACTTCCTGTTCTTCATCAGAAAGTGATAGAGTTGCTATCCCCTCGTTGTCTTTCTCCGGAATTGCCGAGACTCCGTAACAGGACTTCTCCTTTCCTTTACCCTTTGATTTCTTCTTTGACGTGGATGTCGTCCACTGTTCATCTTCAAGCAAATCCGGATGAACCCAAAGGATTTCACCGTTAGGGGCTGTGTGTGATACTAGCCCTTTTTGGCGCTGTCCGTGAGGGTCATCGTTGATGGTTTGCATCTTTACTTCTGACACTGGCTCGGCTTGGAACCAGGACAAAGGAACCGACCCGAAGCTAATGGAGACCGCGTTTGCGCCCACCTTCTTCTCTTTTGGCTTCGGTGTCACAATACCAACGTCAATTAAGGTTTGTATTTTGTCCTTCAGGACATAACACGCCTTAGTGGGATGATGGACCCTTCTGTGATATGCACAGTATTTTGGGTCGTTAATCTTATTCGCTTCTTCTTGGTTTGTGACCGGTGGAAGCTTAATCTTGTTATTCTCTAGTAGGTACTTGAAGATAACTGGAACTTCATCATCTTTGAAAGAATATTCCTTCGGGAATCTGGGCTCAGAAGGTTTAAACTGCTTCTGAGGCTGTTGACTCTGATTCGGCGCCAGCTAGAATGATGACTGCTGCGGTTGTGGTTGTGGCGGCTGTTGTGACGTTTGGTGTGCGTCAACAGCAGCTCCCGACCCTCTTCCTCTGCCTCGAGGATTGAAGTTCTGCTTCTGATTTTGATTGTTAGCTGGTGGCTGACCTCTCTCTAAATTCCTTCTTTTGAGAAATCGTTCAGCTTGTTCACCTCTAACCTTCAACTCCTTCCAAGTTTTAGAGGGTACAACCCCCATTATCTCCAGCACATCCAAAGACAAGTTGTTATGACATGTCTGTAGGATAAACTCCTCTGTGAGTGGGTCTCGGCAGTTCACCGCCTTGTTTCGGAACCTTTTGACAAAGACGTCAACTGATTCCCCATTCTTCTGCTTCTCGTCCAACAACGAGCCAATGGAGACCTCTGTGTCGTCGTCGAAAAAATTGGTGAGAAATAGTTCTTCCATGTCTCCCCAGCTATTGATGCTTCCAGGTTTCAGGCGTCGGTACCAATCGAAGGCAGACCCTCGAAGGGTTCCTACGAATGACCGAACCATCAGGGCTTCATTTCCTGATATTGCACCGAGATGTGACTTGAAATAGATCAAGTGCTGAGTTGGTGAACCCCTGCCATCAAAAGGAGTAAAGTTAATCAAATTAAATTTTAGGGGATAAGGAATCAAATCCCACTCCCTCGGATACGGGTATGGAATGCCCGTTTTCTTCACTTCTTGAGCCGTCATCAAGGCGTTGACTTTACTCTCGAGGTCTTGCATCTTCTTGTCTTCTTTCAAGTAAATTTGAGTAGTTGACTTGGCCGGACCGTTTCCAGAACTGTCTTTATCAGGAGGAGGATCATCAAAGATGGTCTCGTCTTCTTTGTCATCATCCTCAGCTATATGTACAAGTTTGGCATTGCGTTTACTGGATTCTGCCTTCTGGCTTGATTCCGGTTGGTGCTGCTGAGTCTGCAAGTCTCGTACCTGCTGCATCGTCAACTCCATCTCTGTTTTGATTTCGGCTCTGATCTCCTCGCGTTGTTTGGCCAACGCTTCTTGCAATATCTGAGCCAATTGGTCTGGCGTGATGGCGAGTGATTCTCTTGCTCGCCCCACACTGGACGCGGTACCGTCCGAAGCGATGGCAGAGTAAGTGTCTGACAGCTCGTCTTCTGACGATAAACCTTCGTGCATCCTTTTATAGTCTCGGCGTCGGTTGGCCCTCCGTTGCAACCGCTCCATTCTTTGAGAAAGACCCCGCTCAACTCTTCCTTCTGAAGAGAAATCGGGGTCAGGATTGATCAACTGCTGTTTTCCTCTGCCGGTCATGTTAATGGTGACCTCAGGGAATTCATCTTGTCGCCTTGCAGGCTTCCTCTGGTAGAAACGTCTCACTTTAGATTTCGACGTTTCGGTCGACAGTCTTTGAAATACGGAAACTCGCTTTGGGGTTTGTGAGCAACCGCATTCCGTCAATACTGCCTTGATGAGTCTCTCGCATGCACAGTGCGATTCATCTTCTCGGACAATCCTTTTTCTTGATTTACTGTTCTGATAGTACAGCTCATCACTACCGTGATTTGAGCAACCTATCTTTGGTTTATGAACCTCGTTAACATGCACAGGACGACTAGTCGTCGCTCCTGGGCGATCCAAGGTTAAATTTTTAAATACACCCCCTTGCGGAAGTGGAGTTTTCACGGGTCCTAGACAATCATGGACTGATATTCTCTTGTCTTGGACCGGATCAATTCTGACAGGAGGGTTTTTGCGACCCCCTGTATAGGAAACCACCAAGGGTTTGCTTACTGGATCTGGATTTTCTTCGACTGGTTTTTTGCCTCGATCGTTGACCGAGGGACCAAGGCGATCTGCCATGGTGATCTTGAACTTAGATAAATCTGGGCTAACCCAGGGTTTCACTGGTGATGTAGTAGATGGGCCCGGAACAGACGCTTGCGGCGCCTTCGGTATCCAAACTTTGCGGTTCTTGGGCGGCTTTTCAGACACCAACTCCTTTTTAGTTCCTTGCGCTTGTTGGCGGAGAGCACGAGCGCGGGCGGCCTTTTCCTTTCGCCTCTGTATCCGTTCCTTCAGGGTTGAACGATCCCTTTTGACTAGGGTCCATTCCTCCGTCGTAAATTGAGCAGAAATATGATTACTTTGCCGTTGGGGCAATTGATTCATTTTCTGTTTTCTCGACTCTAGGTCCGCATAGTAGTGGACCCCGTCGGTTTGTTGCATGGCCTTGGCCAGTTGTCGAGCACGGCGCTGGCGTTGTCTCTGACGAGCCCTCTTCGTCAGCACCGGTGAGCTATTCATCAAAGACTCCTTAATTGGTACGGAGTCACTTGGAGCAGAAACGTTGCGGACAGGTTCCTTAGCAACGATCGGGAGAGAGTTTTCATCTGCGGCCTTCATTGGCGTTGCAGACTTGAAAGTTTTCCTGGGAGAGGAAGTCTTCTTGCACTTGCGTGGGGAGGGCAATTTTGAAGGTGAGGATGATAAGTATTCCTCGAATTTTGCCTGATCGAATTCGTATTCGATCTCCTCGCTGATGACGATCTTTATCGGCTGCGACACGGCGGCTTCGGCAGCGAAGCCGCTGGCTCCCACTGTGGTCGCCAGTTTGTTTTCAGCAAAAGTTGATTCCATTGTCGATTCCATTAATCTTCTTTCGATTACAGAGAAATTACAATGAAAATAAGAAAAATTACAACTCTTGAAGAAAATAACACAGAATTCGTTTATCGAATACTGCTTTGTGGGACTTTGCCTGTGCCGTGAGTGCTTTGGCTCGTTGACCACCGATTCGCAGATCGTGAGGGGGTTTATGATTCTTCCTTCGTTATCGAAGTGAGAATTGGAAACGATATCTTATCGAAGTAAGATAGTCGTTCTTCTTGAAATCAAGTCTAAGCTCGAATGTCAAGGAATCACTCCAGGAAATGAAATCTCTGCTCTCTCTGCTCTGGAATGCTCTAACAAATGCTCGATCCTCGTCAGAAATGACCCTAGGGGGGTATTTATAGCCTCAGGGGTCTGTAACTGTAAAAACACAACTAAACAACAAGTTAGTATGGCGCGACAGTGTTTTACTATCTCGCTGGTCGAGACAGCGTTTGCTGTCTCGCCCAGCGAGACAGTAAATTTACTGTCTCGCCCAGCGAGACAGTAAATTGCTGTCGCGCAAAACGAATATTTTTGGCAGTTTTGCAGTAACTGCCTCCCCACGTTTCAAACTCCGTTATTTCGGCAGTTATTCACGTGATTTTCGCCCACGTTATTTCCCACGTCCCTTGACAGTTAATGGACACGTGTAGGGCAGTTATTGAGGTGGTTATTGACTATTTTAACGCTGTCTTGCTGGCGAGACAGCAAAGACTGTCTCGCTGGCGAGACAGCAAAAGACTGTCTCGCTGGCGAGACAGTTCATTTTTGTGAGTTTTGGGTGATTTTCCCAGTTTTGAGTGATTTTTTATATTTTGGATATCTATTAGCATTTTTTGACGCCTACAAGGCTGTTGTTAACTGAAGATAGAGCCAAATCACTTGTTCTCATCCAAATAATCGCATCCGGGGCCTATAAATATGAGCCAAAGGCCTCCTTTCAGGGGGGGGGGAGTTATTATCAAGACGTGGAGGTGCTGCTGGATTGAGGAGTCAAGGAGCACGAATTTCAGCGAAGGCAAATCAGATCCCGACGAACTTCGGCATAAAGAATGAGCTATTCGAATGATCTGAACCCCGTCCGTCCGTCCCTTGAGATTAGGCTTGGTCTTAATCTCGAGAAGAGCCCTGATTTCGCTTGGTCGATCTCAGCGCTTCAAATCAAACACTACTTCGGTGAAGGCGAAGCTCTGCCCAATTTTTTATCAACCGGATCCAGATCTAAGGTGGTCCACGGATAAACCCCGGCACAGGCAAAGACACCCACGCAAGCAGAAGAACGATAAACGATCTCCCTGCGTTTGTTTGAACGAGAATTGTAATTTTTATTTTCATTGTGTAAAGGTCTTATAACAAGACCGATCTTTTTTAACTTATTGTAACGACTGAAGTTGTAGTGAGTTATACAATGAATACAACAATTTTCGACGCAAACACACATTATAAAAATTTATAATGTGTTATATATCACTCTATTTTTTACAAAAAATTATTTCACATATTTTCACATCACAAACTTAAATAATCACACATACTTATAGCACGAATGAAACTTAAATGAGTTAGGGTTTATAAGTGTTTAAAACTCAATAATGATAACTAGTGTTGTTCAAATGAATTAACATGTAGTTAAGTTAGGGTTTTCAGAATTGAACTCGTTTATTTTTCAACATAATTAGGGTTTTTAACCAAATTCAACAATAATTAATAATAAAATTGAAATTTCTAAAGCTCAGTAGAAAAATCATACCTTTTAAACTGATTTCCGCAACGGACACCGCCGGAGGAGGGGGGGTCGGGAGGGTCCGGAGGAGGGGGGTCGGGAGGGGGGAAGGGGGGCTTGGGGA
>BQKN01051520.1:0-11618 GCA_022839385.1 Asparagus kiusianus | reverse complement strand
GAGTGAATAGAACTTTTTACATGGCTCGACGGAGGGTCAAACCACAACGAGTTCACTCCCAATTTGGTGTGTTGGGGTTTTAGAATATGTAGATCAAGTTTAACGGAACGGATCATCCATAATGTAGCTCAATCAAGTGATCATCAGTAACTAAGAAACTTAGTGGACGTCCACTTAAGTTGACAGAAGTTTTGCTCTATATATATATATATATATATATGTATATATATATATATATAACAAGCTTGGATCTATCAATTGCCATTCCTAGAAGCTCCTGGCAATTTTTCCTCATCGGTAGAAGTTTGGAAAGTTGAAGTTTTTTAGTCGTATCCTACGAAGGAAAAGCAGACCTCTTTTTTGTGGAGCTTCTCTTGATCAGGTTGGCGTAGTCCAAAGATTGTTTGGAAGAATTTTGTGGAGCCTCGGGGGAGAAAGTCATCATCTTCAAGTCTGCGCATATATTTTTCTTAAAAAAAAATATCTCAAGGGAGCGAATGGAGTGTTCATTGCCTTTTTAAAAGATGCCACAAATTCTTAAATCTGATTCTTCGACTCATGAAACTAGAATTTTGCACCTATCTGATAAATTGGCACCTCATGACTCTGCTGAACATTAATTTCACTACACAGATGCAACCTCCTGCGGTAAGGGAAAACATCAAAGTGTGGACCCGTACGTCCTACGAAAATAGACAAAACGATTGACATGAAGAAGAAAAATCCAGGCAAACATTATCCAAGGAATTGCAAATTAAATCAATATCAGAATTATGAAAAAAGATACATTTCTATACAATCGTAAGACGAGAAGGTAATAACGAAGGAAAAGAAGATCTATAATATCAGCAACAACGATATTTACTGCTCCCAGTAGCAACAGCGTCACGAGAGCAAATATCTTGTTTCTCTCAGCTCTGTATCACCATCATCTCAATCAAATGAGGGATCGATCCAATCTGGATTTCTTAGAGGAATAAACTTTGCATGATCAAAAACATTCTCTCTAAAGCCCGTGGTCCTTGAAGATACCATAGGCATTACAAACACCGAAGACGCACCGAGCGCCTCGTCTCCTAATCCTACAGAAAGAGAGCAAGCAGCCTGCAACGAAAGACCAATTTATGCATAATTAAGATCTAGGCTTTGTAGCGACTAAAGTAACTATTCCTTGTCAACAGACCTTCGCTTTCAGTATCATAGGTTTAGTTTTTGTCACCATTGTCTTCATAAATGATTTCACATCATTCAATCCACTTTCTTCCGTCGGCAGAGTAGAAAGCCTGCAATTTATTTAAAATAACATAATTATCATAGAATGCACATGTCAAAAATAGCCATAAATAAGAGAGTGGGAATAACGAGCATCATGGATTGACCTGTTTGCATCAGTCGGAAGGCTTTGAGTTGTAGAATGCAGAGGTGAACCTTTTGTTTCACCTCCTGATATTTTCCAGAATATTAGCCAGACCTTACACAACAATAGAGTGTCTAAAAAGATTAAAAGCATCATCCCATAGGACCAATACCTTTTGAGTCATCAGGTGCTAACAAGGAAATGCCTACAAAGACAAATGCCATTCCCAGTATAAACATTATTGTTCTCAATGCATCAAATACCTGCCAAAGCAGTTCCAGTTATCACCATTTGTAAATAGATCATTTAAGAGTGAATCAGTTTGTATTGAGCATGTTAAAATGTGTATCGGTGCTACATGAGGGGATGGGAGGAGCGTAAATGCTGGCTCACCTGATATTCCTGGAAATATATGAATCCTGTACATATAGAGAAAAAAGTCCACGCTATCTGAAACATGGGTACTATAAGAATTGCATCAAACATAGAGAGTCCTTCATTCAATCTGGCCATCTACGTGAGGAAAAAGATCAATTAGAAGTAAGTGAATAGCTCTTTGGCTATTTACAGCAATTAAAATGATATATAACCAATCAAATCTAGTTTTGATGTTGTTGCAGCATATATACCCAAAACCCTGCTGTGCTAAAGAACAGAAGCAGCATGGAGTACGTAAACCAGCTATGAAACTGATAATTGCTGCTCATTGTAAGCCTCAGCATGTTTGACCTGGCCAAGAACACCCAAAAAACCAGAGAGAAAAGTGCATGTAAGAACCCATACAAGATAACAAAAAGATCTCAATGGAATTATAACTAGTTTTGTGGAGTATTTTCACAATTAATCAACTTACAGTGATTTGGCAAACAATACAGAACAGGAACCCACAGCACCGGATACTACGGCATAGGTAAATGGCAGTGACGTACGCCAATACGGGCTTAAATCATGCCCAGAAACTGATAGGTAAATTGCTCCTTTCCTGTTAGTTTCACATCAGCATCATACAAATTACTAATAATCACACATTGAGTATGATGTAAGGAAAAATAAAGTTGCCAAGCAGTGTAAAAAAAACTTTTTTTTCCTATAGCCAGGTCTATTTGGCATGAAGAGAATATATAATTATTCCTCACCTATAAATATAATGATTGCTCACAACAATCAGCATCAAAATCAGGCAGTAAAGAAGGAATACAAGATTGCTATACTTCTCCCACAACTGCTTTGGCGTATAAACTGATAAGAGAGTGATTCAACTATCAGTTAGTTTCTTCCTTAGCATCACTGTCTCTGATGCTTTAATAGCATGGAAATAAATTAAATTCATAATCACCAAGTCAAAGTAAATATAATAACAACAGTAAGGCATTTATTATTAATGTCTAAGGATAATAATGATAAGAGTATAGACATGGGTGTGAAGGACATAGTCTGACACAGTCAGAGAATCCTGCGAGCCCTTCAAAATCCAGACACAAGGATTTTGTGCACATGTGTGTCTTTAAGTATATGTGCACTCAAGTATAATCACATTTATTAATTGCTGTTCATAACAAAAGGACATAATAAATTAAAACAATCTCAAAACAGTTAGCTTTTCGTCAAGGGGTAAAACATACTTACATACTGCACATTTTTTTGAGATGAAAAGGGTTTACACATTTGTAATTGTTGTGCATGGATCAGGGTACTATGTCCAACCATGTTGGACGAGCTGTTTTTTGGTTGAAATGTCCCCCATACCATATAGTTGGTTAAGGTTACTATGTGAATCCTCATCCTGCTCCATTCACTTTGAAAGGCGACATCCTCTTCTTAAAAGAGCTTGCTATTTGTTTGATCTTTATATGATACTCCTTTTGATTTTACCCTTGTAAACTACCTTGTTCCACCCAAAATTCTCTACACATCTATTTATTTTCCATTCGTGTATATTTCCAAAGAAATCTTCTTTTCACTTTCTAGATAGAATAAACTTGTCTATCCACATGTATGCTTGAAAAGTAATTTTATCTTTGATTAGCTATTGTCTAATTGCTATATATACTATTGGTGGTATCACTTTAGTCCATATCAACTATTTTGTGGCTATTCAACTATCATTATAGATTCCTTTGAATGAGATCATAAGTTTCCTACATATAGATTTCTTCGAGAATTCCTCAAACTAAATCATCTACATGCACTCAATGTTTTATTTTTCTGATGTACAATCCTAGTTAAAGTGCCAATTAGAGACATGTTAAGAATATCTCTTTTCATGTTACCTCTCAAACATTCTTTTAAGATCCTATATTAATACAACAATACGTGCTAATGTTTTCACTTTTGTTTAAAGCAAAACTCCACTTAATTTACAGCTTTTTCTGGATCAGTTAACCATTTAGTTGCTCACAACCATCATCTAATCTCTGTTTCACTACTTCATTCACGTCCACGTAATTCTATAAATTGTCTCTATTTTATACATAGCTACTCAAGTTACACGTACAATCATGAACTAGCTATTTTGCTTCACTATTTACTTGCATAAGGAACAAACCATCATTTAATGGCACTACAGTTGAGATGTGGCTGTTCAGATTGGAAGGATGCTATAGTACACTTTTGCTCACTCGTATTGAACTAAAGCAGCATGTGTGCACGCGCGCAAGCGCTCGTGCGTGCGTGCATGCGATCGCGCGCCTATGTATGTCACTTCGCGTCAACACCCTAGCCATGCAACCTTTCTTAGTAAGCATTTCCCCAGATAATGCCAACACAATATGTCTAGATGAGACGTTTGGCTTTGAATATTATATTAGTGTGCTACCTCTTAGCTTTTGCATAAAGTAATTAACAACACTGCAGTAAAGAACTCAGAGTAAAAAGAAGGAAAATGGCTCGTTTTAGAAACCCACCATCAAAATCATTCAGTTCCTCCTTACATGTGTGGGCTCTCATGTATCAAGTAGTGTCTGGTGTCTTCCATGTGGGAAGTGGTTTTTGGATGCTCAATTTCAATAGTAGTGTCTGGTGTCTTCCCATGTATCAAGTAGGGTCTGACATCTATTCTTATGTTTTTGGATAATTGTTTCCAATCCGACATGAAATGATTTATTTCCTAAAGCATAATGTCACAGAAGTCTTACAAAATTTATCCACTTTACCGGTACCTAAAGAGTCCTACGTTTGAGTTTGGAACAGTCAAGGATATTAAAGCAACAGCTTTCTCCTAACGCCGGCGTGTTTTCCAAAAATTATTAAAATTAAAAGAAAGAACAGAAAGTTCAATCAAAAGCTAATTCTAACTACAGTAACTATATACATAAGCAGTGGAAGGTTAAACTATACCAGGTGACTGATGATTTCCAAAAGACACTAAGAAAATATTGCCCAAAACAATAAAAGTTGTGGCTATGACAACCCTGCAAAGGAAGAGCAGAATGGTTATAATGTGTCTATGTAAATACAAGTCTGATTAGGAAAAATGTTTATAATATTTTCATATAAAGATGTAACATACTTGATTGTAACCGTCTTGCTCAATACAAAGTAAGCAAATGCAATATTAGATATAAATTGAACCGACCCCAGTGCTGCAAGCAAGGACTGCAATTAAAAATCAAATGAAAGCCTAATTAGGGACATGGTAAATATCACTTTACGAATCCATTATCTATAGACAGCTTTTAGAAAATAACCCAAGCTAGCAGTTAGATGAACTGATATAAATTTAGCAAGACAATGAATCATTTTGAAGGACCCATTATCTAATGTTTTTACAGAATAACAGGAAACTAGTTACATCTGTAGGCACTGCTTTTCTCATAAAGAAAGTTATGTGCCCCACAGCACAGTTCATCAGGATTCAAACCATAAAATATCATCATTTCTCTAACTTGCACTTCACCAATCTGCCTTGATAGTTTGTTTAAATACTAAATTGTATTCTAATCAATCTATAAAATCAGCCAAAACTTACAGTGCAGAAAGGCATGAGCGCTCAAGTCTCATGACCATTTTCACACAATTATACTCTCTGCATAATCATTAAATTGAACAAAAAGTAAAGAGGAAACCATGTAACTAGAAAACATTTCGATATAGCATGACAAATGAAGACATCAGTTGTATGCCACATGCAGAGTGACGGGGATGAAAAAGTCAAAAAGAGTTTATGTTATAGGATTTTAGTATTTAGATTCTTCATTTTTTATTTGATGATTATCAATGTCTTTCGGTATTTTCATTTGATATTGTGGGATTTCTTTTGGTATTTTTGGGGTTGTCTAAAGTTTATTTTTTCCAGTTCAATAATTTTCAATCTGGACCTATTTACTCATCACATGGCCCAATTTCATATTCACAACAATGTTATAGTCAAAAAACAAGAGATGCTAAGAAGTTTAACCTGTGCAGCATATCCAAACGAAAGGAAGTTAAGGCAATTCCCCAGAGCAAAAAAGAAAATACCTGCATATAAATAAAGAATATGAAGCAAAGCAACTTAAGGTGCTGCCTATAAAGTATAACACTCAAGATCAGTAATTAACCACACAATAAAATGCAAAAGAAATGTACCAACTCTCCAAGTATGAAAATGTATGATAGATTTTGAATAAAACTTGCTTTCTAGTCCATCATTGCTAAGAGTAGAAAGCTTCTCTCGCTGTAGAAATCAAAAAGGAAACCAAATGAAACATGCTGGCAGGCACCTATAAACATTAAGAAATTTATGCACTAATTATATCCAATTGTGAACATTCTTACTGCTATTTATCTCATGAAGAAAAGAACATCCATTCATAATCAAGAGAACTGGTTATTGTGTGCTAGATAACACTAATCAATACTAGCAACAGAGAAACAATATGTGATAATTATATCCAATATAAAAAAATTCTACCATTATCAATACAATTGACTAATGTATGCTACATAATACTAATATACAGGAAAGAAGTTGCATAGCAAACTTCAAATGTGCAAAGCATAGACTATATTGGTTTAGGCAAAGACATATGCTTATTTGCATTGTACCTATTCACTAATTCTTAAAAGCAAGTCACTAAGAAGAGGCACCCAAACAATATTTCACTTAGTGAAAGATGGGTAGGACCCGGAGTCTTTATACAGTGTTGAAGAAAACAAGAAACCAAATTCCTAAGCATCCTTTTGCCCTTACCGAGATACAAACCCACAATCTCCCCAGTATAACACAAACACGTCGTAAAACCAGATCAGAAAGAATATTTAGAATAAATATCACAGGCTTCTGAGAAAGTTAAAAAGGGTTTATATATAATGAAAATACCAGATGGCCCAAACCTGCTAATATTACTTCAACCTATGAAAAATAAAGCATTGTAGGCTACAAGATCTCAAAATAACGGCATTGTGTGAGACAAAATCAGTTGTTACTAAATCAATGGAGAATGATGTCCGTAATTGTAACATTCTAGTGAAACATGTTGGCGGTAGAGAAACCAAGTAAGCAGTCATGGGTGGAACCGAGGAACAGGATGACAGATTGCTAACAGAATTCATGATTTCCCTCTAGCTATCAAATTTACAAATTTGTGGCTTATCCTCTATAACAGTGCACATCAGAGTGGCAACAGATGCTTCATGTATATTGTGGCATTGATATTCAACAAAACAGTAAATAAGATGGACGGGAGTATATTCTTTATGGTTGTCATTTAAGCAAGAAGCAAGAAGGTTGAATATGGAACAAAATAAACTAGAAAATATATTATAATGTCTGGAGTAAAAGAAGGAAACACACATACACTATGACTGTAAGGAAAGAGAAGTACCTGATCATGACCCAATTTTAGAAGATTTGTCCCAAAATTTATGGCAATGCTGCCAATTATGTTGATCAATGCTCCAATAACCCAATCACCCATCAGTCACAAATTGTTTAAGAGAAGCAACAGCTTGTGCATATTAACAAAAACCAACTTTTAACATGTGCAGCTAATGATGATCTTACGCCGTCATGTCAGGAGAAGGCTATGAAGAGAGTGCTTCTCAAGCCACTTGCTACTATGCTTAATTTACAAGCCAAATGGTTTCTCTTACTTATGTTTAAGTGAGACAAGCACCTGCACAGTTGTAAAGGTAGTAATTACAAAAGCTTTTGCACGTAACGTTCTTGACTTTAAATCTCAGAGTATGACATGAGTTTAAACTGAAAGAGCCATTAATTCATGAAATAAAGCAGACATTTTATCCATTATGGAAAGAACAAATAAATGAAAGGTATATCAAGGCAAAAGTTGGAACTTGGAAGCAATATAGTGCAGTTCTGATAGATTATCACAAATTAGCATTAAGCTGAACTTGAATTGTTGAAGATGGATGGGAGTCATATACTAATTTACAGTGATGATTCTTCATCTGTAATCCCGTTCCTTAGTCGTCTTAGTTAACTTGTTCCAAGAAGCAAATTTTTCATGCTATGTTAACTTCTCTTTGTCTCAGTTTATCTATTCTTTTGTCAATCCCTCATAAAGTGTTAATCTTGATAGTTTATATATGTATATTCTCAATCTTCATTTCTAAGAATTGAATTGATCTCTGGAATGATGAGAAGGATGTTTTCCGATATTTTCTTCACTTTTTGAACACTTCTTTCATCTCTTCTTTAGATATGCATTTACATTCAGTTTATACTAAATATTATATTCTAGTGTAAAAATATAGCAGAGCAATGAGTCATATATAGCATAGTCTCAACATAAGAAGCGAGGCACTAACCTACCCGTTAAAGAAGACAGAGAACTAAGATTTATTCTTACAAAAATCAGTAAGATGTATGAGAAGTTAACTTTTAGCATACACATAATGCTATCTGACATTATATCGTTACGGGGTGGATGGGTGGGTGGGGGTGTGAGTGTGTGTGTGTGTGTGTATGTGTGTGTGTCGGACAAATTGGACTATAAATGTATATTAGTTTTTAAACCAATTATAACAGCATTTAGGTGCCCGGAGTCACCTAGAGGCAGATAACACCCACCTAATCAAAGTATATCGCATGCGCCCCCCCAAAAAGCTAAACTGCTGAAGTACATAGGTGCATTGTTGAGGTGACACGCATCCAAATCCTAACATCTAAGATCATCAACATAAGCAGACAACGATTGATAGGCAGGATGTGCATGACGCCAACAATGAAGCCATAAATCAGCAACCATTATAGACTCGTGCCCGCGCACATATAGCCATACAAATAGTCATGTTGTCTGTGTCCTCATGTCCTACATCTAAGAAATGACATGATCGTGCTCATATCCATGCTTCCCACATTAGCAAAAAAAAAAAAAAGTGTCCTAGTTACATCACATTTCAGCCTTAAGTTGCGATAACATCAATAATCTATTTTCTTATGTCTCTTAGCTCAAACTTGAGATGATTCTAGAAACTGACCATTTCAAGTTTATCTAGCAATTAAAACAACATTCACACCACATGCATCCACAAGTAACCCTCACGTCGCCCATATCATAGCAAATCTTTGCTTGCACATCTTCATTCTAGATAGGGCATGGATCATTCACAAGCAATTTCGCAACAGAAATGCATTAACATTACGTACAACAATGCTCAATAATTTAAGCTGACAACACGAGTATCTCCCAGATCTGACTCCAAACTAGAATTATCGTCTTTCCCAGAACTGAACACAAATTACCTTTATTCGATCAGAAGTTAACGATCAGATCCACTTCTATGAAAATGAACAAAAAAACTTGAATAAAGAAATCGAGATTTCAAATATTACCTCAAAATTCGTGGCTTCGAGCTGGAGAAAACGAGGAGACGAAGAAAAAAGGAGCCGTCTTTTTTTTTTGGCAAGCTGGTCGGTGACGATTAAATCGCTGGGAAAGGAGTTGGGGTTGCGTTAGAATTCAGGGAGCTTCGTAGCACACCCACCGACTGCTCCTGGTTGTTTGGGTGGATTCTCCTGGTCAAAATCTGAGAAGTTGACGCTACTTCATTTTCTTGTTTTCCTGGATTTTGATTACTTTTTGGTGGTCAAATGTTAAGGGTTATTTAGACATTAGTCTCTTATCTTTAGTATTTTATTACTAGTCCCTCAAATCCTTGTACCTTCTATATTGGTCCCTAAATCTTCTATGTGTTGATATTAATCCCTCCGTTAGATAATCTTATATGTCAAAAATCTCATAACCATGGTTGGGTTTGGGTTAATCATGGATGGGTAATTACTGAATTACCTTTTTGAATCAAATTTGCCTCCAAAATACATCTCTCCGCTCCACCCACCCATCGTCTCTCATCCCTCTTAATATGTCATTGGCAATTTGAAACACATCTTCTCTCTCTACAATTTTATTAAGCTTCGCCAAAGTGATCACAAGTGAAAAAATAAATCACATTCAACTTAAAGTAATAACGAAAGAAGTGCCCTCAAGGAAGCTCTCTTGTAAATTAAAGATTGTTGAAGATCACATGAACAAAGAAGCTAATTGGAAAGAAATAAACTTAGTAGTGATGTGATCACATGACCAACCGAAGGTGGAAGTTGAAACCTCACAAATCGTTAAGCCCAAGCATCCAAATACATATATTTTTCTCTAGAAATTAATCATCGCGGCTCACAACTGAAAACCATTAAAAAAATAAATCGCATCCAACTTAATTACTTACAACCCCCCCCCCCCCCCCGGAAACGCGTGGGGAAAGTTGGGGGGGTTATTATCCCCCCCCCCCCCCCCACTGCAACGCAGTGGAGAAGATGAGGGCGTAATGATCCAAACCCTCCGAACATGGTTAACTCCTAACCTAACACTCTCAATTATCAAAATACCCCTTGAAGCATTGGGGAAGCTCAAAAATGGATTGAGGATATTTTTTGAAGAGGATGTACTGTGTTATGAGTTTTGGATCTTAGTTAGTTGGTTTTGAAATAAAATCCGTTAAGAAATAGGTTGGTTAAACTTAACTAAAGGTATAACTGGGGGTTCCCCCTCAAAACACTAGATTTGCGGGAGTATTCTCTTCAGATCTAATGTCAGTTGACTTGAGGCACCATTCGCAAGAAACGCCCCTTCCCCCCACACCCCAAGACAAGGTCTGAGGGATGGATGTATGAGCAATTTCAAAACTTTGAGGTACTAATATTGAATTATTGAAGTTTTGAGGGATTAATATCTTAGTACATATCTTTTAGCAAATTGATTTCTTATGATTTTGTATTTTTTTAATGTTTACACAACTAGAAAAATAGTAAATTAAACTACAGAATAATCATAACTTCCTACAAACAAACAAACAAACAAAAATAGAACTATTTGTTTGAACTAAATGCAAGTTATATATAATAGTTAGGGAAAGTGAATCGCAGTTTTTTAGAAGAAAATTTATATTGTTGATGATGAGAAAACTAGCATGAATGTATGATTACCTATAAAATCATCATTACTTCATAGCTTTCAAAGTTTACACAATTCTTTTTGCTAGTCAATAATTATTACAATTTCGAATCTGTTCGATAAAATATAAGAGAGCTTCCTTGAGGAGGGCCTACAAGGACTCATCATCCACTATTTTCAGCTCAAATCGGAATTCCAAACGTTATAGGACGTGGTGGTAACATAGAACTATAAGCATATGATATGAGGAAATTGTTAGTGCGAGATATGTAATGGTTAAAAAATTGAAATGTGTGTGTCCTATACACTATAAATACGCCCAAATTCCGACAATCTCAGATGTGTAACTATATCAACTGATTGCCGTCAAGTATGCGGTATATCCTAGTGAATAGAAATCATATCAGAACACTCGCATGCGAATAGATACTCTGTATTGAAGATATAATTTGATTTTGAAATATGTAGAGATTCTGTTAGATACTAGATATTATATGTAGAAATTTAATTGATACTCTCTATCTCTTGTAATCCCTCTATACATATACACATGTATGTTGACTAATGAAATATACAGAAATCCATTTGTTTCTCCAGATAATATGCTATCAACCCCGTCAACCGACGTCACTCCTCTTGGATTCGACCCCGTCTCTCACCACACACTTCTCTCGGTGTACAAGTGTATTACAAGTGAATCCTCACAATTAAGCACAATATAAATCAATTTGACTGTTCTCTAAACAAGGTGAGAACTCAATTAAGCACAACTCTTAGTCACAAACCCAAAACCCTAAATTATACTATGAATGTAAAATACACTAAGCTCAATAGGTTGTGTGTGAACAAAGAGTATCAATAAAACGATT
>BQKN01051517.1:25022-42240 GCA_022839385.1 Asparagus kiusianus | reverse complement strand
GGTACCACCAACCTCAGGTCTGAAGTCAAACTGGCTAAGAGTGATAAGATCCCGATGCAGCGAACACCTCAAAGCCAAAACCCGATGTCGGCGCTTCCTGCTTAAAGCATCTGCCACGACGTTCGCCTTTCCCGGATGATACTGGATCGCGAACTCGTAGTCCTTAATAAACTCAATCCATCTCCTCTGTCTCTGGTTGAGTTCCTTCTGGGAAAAGAGGTACTTCAGACTCTGGTGGTCTGTGAACAACTCAAATTGCACTTCATATAGGTAGTGCCTCCATAACTTCAGTGCAAATACCACCGCTGCTAACTCCAAGTCATGAGTGGGATAGTTCTGCTCATGCACCCTCAACTGTCGTGAGATATAGGCTACTACCCTCTGAGTCTGCATCAATACGCCTCCTAAGCCTACCAATGATGCATCCGTATACACAACGAATGTCCTGTCGCTGCTCGGAATAGTCAGAACCGGTGCTGTAGTCAACTTAACCTTCAAAATATCAAAGGCCTTTTGGCACTCCATGCTCCATATGAACTGTACACCCTTCTTCGTAAGGCGTGTGATCGACATCGAAAGCTTCGAGAAGTCATGAATGAACTTCCTGTAGTAACCAGCCAAACCCAAAAAGCTGCGAATCTCTGTCACCGTCATCGGTGGCTCCCAATCAAGAACTGCTGTGAACTTAGCCGGATCCACTGCTATACCCTCTCGACTGATGACATGGCCAAGGAATCTGACTTCTGAAAGCCAGAACTCGCACTTGCTGAACTTTGCATACAACTGGTGATCCCGCAGTGTCTTCAAAGCTACTCGTAGATGCTCCTCGTGCTCTGCCTCTGATCTCGAGTAAATGAGTATATCATCGATGAAAACGATCACAAACTGATCTAAGAAGGGACGAAAAACCCGGTTCATCAAATCCATGAATACCGTGAGTGCATTGGTCAACCCAAATGGCATGACCAAGAACTCGAAGGACCCATATCGAGTAAGAAATGCGGTCTTGGGAATATTCATCTCCCGAACCCGCAGCTGATAATAGCCAGAACGAAGATCAATCTTTGAGAAATAATACGCTCCCTGCAACTGGTCAAACAAGTCATCAATCCTAGGTAGTGGGTACCTATTCCGGATAGTGATCTTGTTTAACTCTCTATAATCTATGCATAGCCTTATACTACCATCCTTCTTCTTCACGAAGAGGACCGGTGCGCCCCACGGAGAATGACTCCGGCGAATAAAACCCTGAGCTAGTAACTCGTCCAACTAGGTCTGAAGCTCCCTCATCTCAGCTGGTGCCATGCGATAGGGTGCGCGGGATATCGGGGCTGTGCCTGGCTGCAACTCAATACAGAACTCAACCTCTCTCACAGGAGGTAACCCAGGTATGTCCTGAAAGACATCCTGATAATCCGTGACAACTCTAGTCTCTAATAACTCAGCACCCTGTCCCGTCGCATCATCTCCTCGATGTATGCCAGAAATGACTCCGCAAATCGGTTGCCCTGAGAGGTGGCTACAATCATCTCGGACCCATCGGATGCTCGTAACTTGACTGTCTTTGTAAAGCAGTCAATACTAATATGGTAGGAAGACAACCAATCCATACCAAGGATGACATCGAACTCGGCCATATGCAACACTATCAAATCCACTGTGAATTCTGACTCGTCTAGACTGACGGTACACCTCCTACAAACGCTCTCCAAAAGCGATACCTCACCTAAAGGGGTGGAAACAGATAGAGGGGTGTCTAGAGGCTGAGCTACGAGCTGGAGTCTAGTCATAAATGCATGCGAGATGAAGGAATGCGAAGCTCCCGAATCGAAAAGAATACGGGCGGGAAGAGAGTTCACAAAGAACGTACCCTCCACTATGGCTCCGCTGGCTCTGTGATCACGGGGAACTACTGCATATACCCTGCCCGTGGCTGAAGACTGCTCTGCTGATGGTGGTGGAGAATATGGGATAATCTGCCCCTGAGGAACATCCTGAACCGCCCGAATCTACCCCTCAATCCTCTGAGCTGCTGGCGGTGCCTCAAGCCTGTTCTGCTGGCCCTGACCTCTGCCCTGCTGGCGCTGCTACTGGTTCAGACCCTTGTCATGCTGGGCTCCTGCGGGTGCGCTATGGCACTCTGATGCCTTATGCCCGACCTTGTGACTATTAAAACAAGATCCCTGGAACTTGCGCTGCTGATGCGTTCTCTGATCCTGCTGGGGCCCCTTCTTATAAGAGCCCTGATGCTGCTGCTGATGTCCAGAAAAAGATCTCTTGTTCTTGCCTTTGTCGTCGCTCTGCCCTGCCTTGGCCTTTCCTTCCCTATCCTTCTGGAACATGCTAGTCTCAATCTTCTGTGAAGTGGTGGCCTCAGCTACCTCCCTAACCGAATAGAACCTCTTCGAGACTAGGTATCGGCGGAGATTAGGGCGAAGCCCTGCCAAGAACATCTGAGCCTGACGCTCTCCTGTCTGCCACATGCCCGTGAAATGTAGCAACTCCATGAATTTGCTCTCAAAATCTGTAACTGTCATGTCCCCCTGAGTCAACCGGGACAACTCAAGCTCCTTCCCAGTCCGTGCTGCAGAAAAAATATACTATTCATCAAAGAAGTATATGAAGTCCTCCCATGTGAGGGTCATCCTCTGCTCTGGAGTAAACTGGAGTCGGTACCACCTCCCGGCATCTCCCTTCAGGCTGTAGGATGCCAGTCTCTACTTCTGAACTGAATCTACACCGAGTATATCGAGGATATTGCTCACATCCTCCTTCCACTTATGGGCTGCAAGAGGGTCCGGTGACCCCTGGAACTCTGGTGCCCTCATCTTCTGGTACCTCTCCACCATACGGAGCCAAGCCTTCTGCTCTGTAGCTCTATCTGGGATTGCTAGAGGAATGGCTGCAGGCGTGACCTCTGGGGGTCTCTCTCTAATAGGAACGGTAGGTATCCCCTGCTGTTGAGCTACCGGTGGTGGTGGTGGTGGTGGTGGTGGTGGTGTCGGTGGTGCTATATGAGTCGTCACCAACTCCTCAATAGCTGTCATCCGGGCAATAAGAGGGGCCATAAGGTCCACCATATACTGAGGAGCCTGCTGCGGCTCGGGTGGAGCCTGCTGAGGCTCGGACTGAGCTGGCTGCTGGTCTGATAGAGTCTGCTGTGACTCCGCCTGGCTAGCTCTCCTGGTACGAGGTCTACCACGTCCTGCCATCTATCTCTCTCTGGTGATAAGAAAAATAAAGTTTATGAGTCAAGGTAGACGTATATTCTATTCATGCTTAAAACATCACACATATACTTAGAGCAAAAAAATAGTCGTTATAAAAAAAATTTCTCAAATTTTTGAGATATACACATATATCGCCCTCACTCATACTAGGAAATCCCTTACGGACTCTATACATGAATCCTGGGAAACTCTATCCTAGCTCCACGACTCGACACAGGATGATCCTAGGGATACTGGAACTAGAGCTCTAATACCAACTATGACGCCCCTGGGTTCACACAAGGCTGCAGTCCAAGGTGAAACTAAGAATGTCAAACCTGTCATGCACCACACCGTGCGAAAACATGTTTCACCATCACAATTAACATCTATCTAGTAGAGTCAAAAACAAGTGTAGGTACAAAAGCAAGTAAAAGATAATACACGAAGGGTTGATGAAATGATAATGATCAAATAAATATCTCATCATCCAACAAATGAAATTGCATAGTCAATGACTGAATAAATAAACTGGAGTAGTCAACAAGTCTCAAATACAAATATCTGACAAGAAGGAAATAAGGCACACAGCCTTTACAACTTCTAGAACAATATTCTCAAATATCTAACAAAATCTATAGTGGAGCTCCAACATAAGCATAACTAGACAGCTGGACACTAAAGAGTGTCGCCATCAACCTGCGACTCTCTGGGCTCCTGGCTCGTTACCTGAAATGGGGAGGGACAACGAGCGTCAAAGCGCTAGCGAGTAACATCACAACCAAACCCCAAGGGAAAAGGGCTCGTTGCATATGAAAATACAGATAATATTTAATAGATATAAAATCATTGATCTTTCTAAAGAGGGTTTTAGTATTTAGAAATTTACAACACGAGAATAGGTACGTCGAGCGAAATAATCCAAACAAGGAAACCCTCATGTATATACCTTGTGTCTCGAATCGTAAACCCCTAACCACCAAACCCGAGGTTCTAGTACAGGAACAATAATAAAAGAAATACAACCAATCTCAGAACGTAAGTGTAGTGCTATGTCATAGCCTACATGAATATCATGTTATAGCTTACATGAGTGTCATATCAAAATCCACATAAGTATCGTGTCATGGGCTTCTGTAAGGAAGTTATGTGCAGGGTTAAGAACCATGTCTGATGTGGGAATCATATACTGTAGTTTCCAAACTCACGGGAAAAGTGGCAAATGTCCAACACGAGGACTGATATGGATTATAGTCCAACACGAGAACTGAAATGGATTATAGTCCAACACGAGGACTGAAATGAATTATACTATCACTGAGATATATAATGGAATCTACTTAAATCAATTCACGCTCAAATGTGAAATTTACTTAAATCAATTCACACTCAAAATCAACATGTATATCCCCAATTGGTACCTTCAGATCATCTGTTATGCATGGATACGTAATAAGGCCAAAAACCAGAGTCAAATAACAGGCCAAAGCTTCGAGCATGAACAGAACAGACAGAACAGGGATTTAACAGCAGACTGTGCGGCGGTCGACCGCACCGGTCGACCGCGTTCTGACACGAGCCTGGCGGTCGACCACTGCGGCGTCTCGGTCGACCGCCAGAATGCCGCGGTCGACCGCTGCGGTATCTCGGTCGATCGCCAGAGCGTCGCAGTCGACCGGCTCGATCGACCGTCGACGATCTCTTCCTCTACAGAGAGTCCAGCGGTCGAGCGCGACGGTCGACCGCCAAGCGGACAGAAACCCAAATCTGGGTTTCTGTCAACGCAAAACCTGAAACAAAATTTTAAAAAAATCTACTATAACAAGCGTTCTAATGACTCTAAAATCATACAGAGGAAAATCAACTAAGCCCAAGCTTGTATCTACATTACCAATATTCTAAAATACATGGGAAACAAATTAAATTCGTTTTAATGACAGTAAAACATGATTTAGATGTTGTTTAAGAAATTTTAGATCTGGATCTTTATTAAACAGAATGTTTGTGAACTTTTATAGACTGAAACCTTTGATTCTTGCAATCCATATTGTAAAGAACTCATTTTTATACGAAAATACCTTTTGGGCTCATCAAAAATTCATGAAAAATCAGAAGAAAGCCTTAAAAAAAGGGGTGAGGGATTGGGCGAGATGATGCTCGCCTTAGGTGCTGACAAAAGCCCTGAAGATGATCCTCCTTCGATCTGATCTGCAAAAATCCCACTGCAGACCCTAAACTTCCCAAAATCACCAGGTCCAGCTAGGGTTTTGAGAGGGGAGAGAAAGGGGGCTAGGGTTTTGAATCTTAGGTCTGGGAGAGGCTCTCTCGGGCACAGTAGTTTATATACCAACTCACAAACCCGACCCGAAACCCGTTTGAACCCGAACCTGAGAAAACTCTCTGATCGTTGTGCGTCGACCGCCGCGGTCGACCGCGCAGCCCAAAGAAGCCTGCTGGGAGGAAAATTCATAGGCTGGGCATATAACTCGATTCGTCTCACATATAATTACTTAATGGGTTCCCAAACACTGCTAAACATGTACATCATATATATATATGATTATTTATCAAAAAAGAAATATTTATTACTATTAATTCACACATTCCATTATAAAAAAAAAGATTTCGGGGTTTTACATTTTGCTTACTATTTGTATCTTGCATGAGGATTACAAATTGTATATTCGTTTGGTATCATGCATATTTTCTAACCTTATTTGTGTAGATTGTTTGTCATCATCAAAAAGGTGGAGATTGTTGGATCTCATGTTTTTGAGCCTATTGTCTAATCTAGTTTTGATAATTAACAAACAATTCCTAACATCGCTTTTTGAGTATTTGCATTTACTTGTTAGGTATCTTACACAAACATCCTCTGTTGGAGGTTGGTTGGAATTGAGCGCTAACGATGATATTCAAAGAGGTTGGAAGGAAATTATTATGAAGCCGTCGCAATTCAAGTCAAGATACATTATTGCTTCATCCGCTACCAAGATCGAGCTTAATGAAGATCATTTGCTTGGGTATAGTATTTTAAGTTTTTACTTTTTGTGTTTATGCTTAAAGCTCAAACCATACACATACACATCATTTTGATTTATCGCTTTCCTTGTTTGTTTCGCTCTACTAAAGAATTGTTTAAATATCCTTGTGGATACACTTTAGTTTAGAAAATAGTTTTAGTTTTCAAATACCATAAATATGAAACTAGATTTAACGATTAATAAAATTGTTTCATCATATTATATATGTATTTGGGAATATAATGTGTTTTTGGATTATTGACTTAATGATACTGATTTACATCTTTTCTAAAGTCTATTAATCCATTTAAAAGTATCTCAAAACTTGTTTGAAGAAATTTCATCAAAATCCAGTATTTAATAAACTCTTATTTTTTACTGTTTTGAAAAACAGAGAGTTTTCACAAATACGAAGTGCTATTTTAGAAATTTCTTCTCTAACATGTTTATTCTCATGTGTATAAATATTTTCCCAAGTTTTACTATTTTAGGAGTTGATTTACTAATTTAAATCAAATTTAGAAAATCAACCTTTCAATTTTTCATATATCTGCTGTGCATGTTTTGCGGCTGACCGAACACTCGAACCGGTCAACCGACCAGAAGTAGTTTTTACAGCTTTCCTTTTTACAATCTATCAAACGACCAACATATAAAATCAGTCGATCGAACATAGTGTTTTCAGTTAACTAACATTTCAGTCGATCGAGTCAAGGCTGTTTGTTTTCTTTATAGTAACAGCTAGTTGATCAGTCGATAGATAAAAGCATCCAGTCGACTGATCTACTCATTTTGCTGTAAAGGCTAGTTTTTAGCAGATTTGTTTGAGAGGCTACAAATAGCTCTCAAGACTTATTCTTTCAGATAGAGTTTAACAAGATAGTTTAGCTAATTTGGCTGCATGTTTTTTTGAGAAATTTAAGTGTGTTTTATTTATGCAAAAAGAGTTTCACAAGAGAAGAATATCAATTTCGGTGTTGAGGCTTTCATCCTCAAATATTTATATCTCTTGTTTTTGGAGAAGTTTTCTAAACTCTTTTCTTCTAGCTAATTTATATTTTGATTCTATATACAAGCTAGAATTATTTGAGTTTAAATTTTGTTTTACTCATTGTTTTCACACACAACCACTTGAACTTAAGTATTTCACATTTAGTATATTTGGGTTGTGAGGTTGATTCATTGACTGAGCTTACATTTCGGTCTCATTTGTATTGGAGAAGAAATCCTTTATCCGTACTTATTGTTGAAACACATTGTAATACACAAGAACACTTAGAGGAGTGGTTGGGAGAGACCGTAGTTAATTCCAAGATGAGTGGGTTGGTAGTAAAGCCTAGGGAGAAGTCGTAAATCAAAACACTTGAGGAATATAACACGGGTAGTCCAACACTTAGAGGAGTATGGCTTGTGTGATTAACAACATGTGAGTTGTAAACATTATCAGTGAATGATAAAAACCGTTATTGTGTAGTATTTGAGATATAGTAGAGGTTTCCTCGAGGTGAGGAGCAGAGACGTAGGTCGAGGGTTGACCGAACTCCGTGATCATATCGTTTGTTTGCAATTGTCTTTTGCATACTATTTCTCTTCATATCTTGTGCTTGTTGTTTATATCGCCTATTGTCTCTTACTTATCCTTGCATATCTCATTATATATCATAATTTCTTGGATATTACATTATAAGTTTTTAATTTGGCACCGTTAATCAGATTAGTTAGCAATTACCCTATTCACCCCCCTCTAGGATACTTTCATTTGGTTTCAGAGCATGGTACTCTTGATTTATAGTTTAATCACCTAGAGTTAAAGATCCTCACAATTATATTTTGCTAATCTAGTTTTGTGATTTTTCTTGCTTGCATCATCAGCATGGATATACACGGTGCACATAGTTTAGGCTATGCTATTGATGTTGATCATTAATTCAATGATTTCCCTTATGCTCAATGGATGTTTAGATTTAAACTATTAGCTAGATCTAAACAGGTTGATTTATGGAAAATAATTGAGTGTGCTTATGTTGTACCCATATTGGAGAAATTCAAGTGGAACAATGATGATAAAAAGATATTTATTATGAACAAGTCATTGTTGGAACTTTTGCTCAAAGCTTTTGATCCGTCTATTTCTAACAAACTTGCTTCTTTTGATAGTGCTTATACATTATGGAAACATATAGAAGCACATCACGGTAACTTGAAGGAAATCCAACACATTCCGGTGGGTTCCGCTTCAAGTGCTATTGTTGACATCCTTGGAGCATCATCATGCACTCGGCCACTTGGCGATTTCCTTAGCGAGGTATGCGAGTCCAAATCTAAAAATGAACTTTCTATAGATGTGCTCGCACATGTATATGAAAAATTAATAAATGCCTATAACAAATTGTATCATAACTTTGTAAATTAAAAAAGCAAGCATGTTGAATTGAAATCCGATCATGATTTGCTAGCATCTAAATTTGATATCATTGCTAAAGAAAATATGAATCTTAAAGAAAATAATGATAAATTAAAATTGGATATTGCTAGCTTATCTTATGATAAAAAAGATGTCATGCTAGAAGTAGAAACCATTAGAAATGAATTTAATTCATTTAAGAATGATCATATTTGTTCTAATTCTATTGCTAATGCTACTATGCTAAATAATGAGTTGAATCATATGAAAAACCGTATATCTTCTTTAGATTCAATCTTAAACACATGCATTGACAATAATAAGAAACTTATGGATTTGTGGGCAAAGTCACGCACAAATTCTTCCAAACCACCCGTACACTATGCCACATATATGACAAAATTTACAAATGCTCTATTTGTGGTCCTAAAGACCATCTTGCTAAATTTTGCTATGATGTACAAAAACCTACAAATTTTAATATTATTACTCCTTGTGCATCTTATCAAGTTTTTTCATGTCATACACACAATCATGCACTTATTGTTCATCGTAAGCATGATAGTGTGTTTAAATATGATTTTTTGTGATAGATTTGTCATTTGGCGAAATTTTTTTTTGGTTTGCAAAAAGTTTCAAAATCGCAAAATGATTCAAGGAGACCACATTTATTTAAAAATGTTTCTCGTGCACAATTAAATGGTCAACAAAAACAAGTGCATTCATTTTTATTGCACTTATTGCAATATGATTGGTCATTTGCGTAATAATTGTTATGACCAGATCCGTGCACTAAATGAGCCCAAATATAACCCGAGGGTTTGGATTATATTGATAAGGATCATGTCCCTAAACTCTCCGTTACCAAGAATGTTTGGGTACCAAAACATGTTTAATTTTTAAAACAAATTTATTGCATTTCTAGTTTCATGTTTTTAAAAGATGAATTTTGTTTGTAAACAAGTTTTGGTTATTTTTTTGCAAAATATTTAAGAGACGCTAATGTTATTTAGAGGAAAACTTGGTATATATTTATTTTGGATATAACACAAATTGTGTTTTTAAGCTTTTGTTTTTGTTTAAATGTATATAGTTTTTAATATCATCAGCCGACTAAACTTTTTCATTAGTCGACCGATGTTTGATACTTAGTCGACCGATCATTAAAATTATTCGAGTGACCAGTGAGTTTTACTGAGTTTTCTTATTGGATTTTTATATTCAAACCCAGCCTGTTATCAACCCGTTTAACTCCTTCCTATAATCCCAACTGTTGATTTCTTTTGGAACAAATTGTAGCCATCGAAAATTCTCTTTATATACCAACAAACCCAAACCCTAAATCTCAAAACCCTTAGTTGACTCAAACTCTTCCTGTCTGCCGAACTTCCACCAGTCTACTAAAGAGATCGCCCAATCGACTAATCATCTCCAACCAAGAGGATTTTTGCTGCTGTCGTGTTCTATTCTTTTCCGATCAACATCTATGGCTCAGTAAACTCTTCCCTCTCTATTCACAGTTTGTATTTTTATCTAGAATTATCTAGGATCTATTATCTCTCATCATGTCAATCTCTAAACGATCTAGATCTAATAGAGGTGATGTTTCTGCATCCTATATTTCTCATTACGAACGCCACCTTCGTAACCCTCATATGATTGATAAATATCGTAATATTTATCAATTAACAATCTTTTCCGATAGATTCATAATTTCCCTGAATTCGCAAATTTTCTATTACATACCTATTTTGTTAATGCTGGGTTGCATGACTTATTAGCTCATACTAATCAAGTCCCATATTATCCGTACCTTGTTTACCTGTTTTTACACTAATATGGTACTTGATCAAGCTGATGATGAAACCCCCATTCTCAAAACCTATTTTAAGGGTTGCCAAATAATTTTCTTTTCTGATGAATTAGCTAAAATCCTTAACATTCCTACTAGAGACTCTTTACTTGAAGATTTAGATCTTGATGATCCTTCAATCAATTCTATCATATATCTTCTAGGTAAAGAAAACCCCATGTCTAACAGCTCCATCACTCCTACTGCTAAATTAATTGCCCGTATCATCTCCTATAATATAATTCCCAAAATTGGGAGTTATGATCATTTTTCTCATGACTTGATTCCTACTGTGTATGCTTCTAGATCCTCCATCTTCCGTTTCTCAAACTTTTGTGCCTCCTCCTATTGTTGAATCTTCTTCTCGTGCCTCTAGCTCTCGGACTCATCCTCGTCCTCCTCTTGCTTCTAGTTCAAATCCTTCTTGTATCCCTTCCACTTTAAACTATTTAGTTGAGGATTGATAGCATTGAAAGTAGGCAGGATGAGATGATGAATAGACAAGAAGAGACGATGAGAGATCAACAACAGTTGATGACCATGTTCATGAATCAATACCCACAGCAGAGGCCTCCATCTCCTAATGCCGGGCCATCCCAATCTCCAAACTTCTTAAGATAAATTTTTGTTGGTTTAGATTTTTGTATGTTAGTTAAAAAAACTATGTGTTTGACTATCTATGTGTTTGCCTTTTTTTTTAGTTTGTTTTGCCTTTTTTTGTTTCATTTAGTTTGAAACTATGTATTTCATATATCCTTTGGTATGTATTTGAGACATTTGTAAACACTCTTACGGTGATATATATATATATATATATATATATATATATATATGTTCTCTTGGCTCACCTTGAGTGTGATTTAGGATTAGTATGTGTTTGTTGCTCACATATTGTGATTAGCATTGTGACATATATCTGTGCATGATTGCATTAAATACTTCATTTGATATATGCTCTGTGGCTTTTTTGATAGGGAGAACTTTCCCTATTTTGTTTATACTCACCGTGCTTATATATAGGGGGAGCTTTCACTCTCTTTCTTCTTATTGTTTTCCTTATTTTGATATTGATAAAGGGGGAGAAATAAATGTATTGTGAGTATCTCGTTTTTTTTTTTTGCTTACTATTGGTATTATGCATGAGGATTATAAATTGTATATTCGTTTGGTACCATGCATGTTTTTCTATCCTTATTGTGTAGATTATTTGTCATTATCAAAAAGGGGGAGATTGTTAAGTCTCATGTTTTTGAACCTATTGTCTAATCTGATTTTGATGATTAACAAACAATTCCTAACACCACTTTTCGAGTATTTGTATTTGCTTGTTAGGTATCCTACACAAACATCTTTTGTTGGAGGTTGGTTTGAATTGAACGCTAATGATGATATTCAAAGAGGATCAAAGAGGTTGGAAGTAAATTGTTTGACTATGGTCTGCCTGTGTCTATGATAATCTATATGCTCATATCTATACTTAATGCAAGAACGGTGGTATTAGCACTTAGCTCCTAATTATTCAGAACACATGGTGTATATATGGGGGGGGTTCCTTGTTTGGATTTTTCACCCGACGTACTAGTTCCGTTTAGTTAGGGGTTAAGTGAGAGTATTTGCATTCTAGATTGTTAAGTATAGATAACGAGGAGGATTTTGGGGAGCATGAAGATGTTATACGTCACGACTACCCGCACTTGTTTGAGCAGATAAATTGATTGATTTATTTTGAGTTGCTCTTGTTTGTGATTATATGGTCATATTTACATCTACCACTAGAATGGAGTACTAACACTTAGCACGTAATTATTCAGAACACATGGTATATATATGAGGGGTTCCTTGTTTGGATATTTCACCCGACGTACTAGTTCCGCTTAGTTGAGAGTTAAGTGGGAGTATTCGCATTCTAGATGGTTAAGTATAGATATTGCTATGTTTTATATTTGGAGATAAATAGTACGAGATGTGTATATGAGGGTTTCCTTGTATGGATTATCCCCTCAACGTACTTTTTGGTATTATTAATCTCTAAGATACTATTATGGAATTTCGGGTCCGAAATTCTTTTAAGGGGAAAATAATGTAAAACCCTATAAATTTAAACATATTGTGATAAATAATAATAAATATGTTATATTATTATAAATAACATATTTTGATGCTTGAGTATACTAAGGATTGATTTTAGATCAATCCAATATATATGTGAATATAGGAGTGAAATCATGCACGGGCCTGAATCTGGAAAAATGATCAGTTACGAGTATTTATATTTTTACACATAGATACAGTTCGAATATGGAAAAATCTAAAAGATAAAAGTTATAGGTATCTTCAACAGATTTCTAATGCATCTTAAATCATCTCATTCCGAGGTCTGATGTGAAAGTTATAGCCAAAACATGCACAAAAATATGCACAAACCTGTTTCTAGGCTGTTAGTAGTCGACTAGTACTCAGAGTTGTCGACTAATCAGCTTAGTAGTCGACTACTAAGAGTAATAGTCGATCGACTATTGGGGCTGTTTTTAGTTTTTCTTTCAGATTTCGGGTTGGATTCATTTTGTTTTGAACCGCGTATATGTACTCGTTTTAAAGACCTTTTTACTCTCTTTCACCTGAGTTTAACACCAGCCACCTTCCTCCTCAAACCTGAACCCTAATTGTGAGTTGTAGGTGAGTTTTTAGGTGTTTGTCAAGAAGAAAGCTGAAAAATGTGATTGTGGCTGAAGAGGATCTTACATACACGTGGTTGAGGAGTTCACTAGCACGCTAAGGCAAGATCATCTTCGTCCTCTCCTGCACCCTTAATTATTAAATGATTTAAAGTGATTAAATCAATGTTCACATGCTTATTTATAATTTTCATGAGATAAAAATTAAATTTAGATAATAGATCTATAATTCATGTTAAATTTGATGTTTTTCCTTGCTGTTTATATTAGAAATATGATCATGATCATTAGGATTAATATTAATTTTGTTTTTAATTTTTTTAATTTAGATTTACCTATGTGCAAACCCTAGTTTATTTAATTAATGGAGTTTTCTTGTAATCTAATCGTGTAAAAACCTAGGTTTGTGGTATCTAGGATCTGTAATTAAGTTTAAAACGAATTATTTCTCTCTTCATGTGTAGATCTTTTCATGCTTTTAATCATCATGTTGTTTATATGTAGTTAATTGAAGAGATTAATTAATAATGGTGTTAACTTTAAATTGTACCAAGTTAAGTCTATGTTTATCATCAAGTTAACCTCTGTTTAATGTTATATATCGTTTAAATTTGGTTTAGCATTGCATATGTACATGTTTGATTTGTTAAAGTCCTGTATGTGCATGCCTGAATTTTCTGTTGCATGCAGAGTAGTCAACTACTAAGATGAGTAGTCGGCTACTCTATCTCAAAATTTAGTATACAGAAACATTTCCTTAGTAGAGTAGTCGACTAATCATGTGTGTAGTCGACTACTCCCTTTCTGATGCAACTGACAAAATCTGTTTCATAGCAGAGTAGTCGACTAATGCTCATAGTAGTCGACTACTCACACTTAATCAAATTTTCCAGGTTCGGGATGAACTCAGAGTAGTCAACTACTCAGTCTAGTAGTCGACTACTAAGGCTGATTTCCTGATTTTGTTTTGTTTTTTGTTTGAGATGTGTTTGCGGGGTTCGAGCCGCACTTCTATACATGTAAATTCACGAATACAAAAGTACAGTGTCATTGAACACACATGAGTAACCCAAAGGGGTTTTGATAAGAGTTGGGTTATTTATAATAGAGTAGTAATTGTTCATACACTCGTTGGATATTTACGTTAATGAGCACACCTCAGTACTATATGGGATAGTACGTCGATATACCAGATATACACGGTTTATGCATAAGATGGATATCGTAGATGAGCCTAGTTTAGTGCTACATGAGGTAGTACGTCGATATTCAATATGTATAGGCCATTAAGTCGGGTTTGAATGCTTTGTATAGCAGTCTGTCCGTACGAGTGTGCGATGAGGCTGATAGGTTGTCTATTTATGGTGATCGTGAGCCATCTATTTGGATACCTATATGTTTGGCCGTCCCGCACTCAGACTACGTTCTGAGATTGTAATGAGACTAATGAGCCATGTAGACAATTCAGGGTACCTACAAGGTAGTCCATGATATTGAGATTGTTGATTTATAGCCTAAGTTTTAGGCAGATGTCAGTTGTGAGTTTAACTCATCTTTAAGATATATGACCGATATACTTTGCTCTTGAAAGTACATGGGATTATATGTTGGTATTTATTTTATCTTCCCAGTAATTGTGGAAGATGTTATAAATACGATATGATGATGTCTTTATATTTCTTACTGTTTTCTTTACTTGTTAGTTGGGATCAATGTTTAGATATCTACAATTTGAGACAATGGTATATACATGAGGGTTTTCTTGTTTAGATTATTTCGCTCGACGTACTAGTCTCGTGTTGTGGATTTCTAATTATTGATTTTATTAGATTATCTATTCTTAGTTTAGTATTAATATTTAGTTATCTACAATTTGAGACAACAATATATACATGAGGGTTTTCTTGTTTGTATTATTTCGCTCGACGTACTACGTCTCGTGTTGTAGATTTCTAAATGTTAATTCCACTTAGATATAGGAAAAATGATCTATGTAGACTATGCTTATAGATAGAGCCTCCACTCCATCTAGTAGTCCTTCCCCTAAGGGCGGATGAAGGTGACCTTGCTGTAGCGCTCTGACGCTCTTTATGTGGGTCTTTTTAATGTTCTTCTTTTCTTTCGGGTGGTACAGAGGTACGGAGAGCTGCAGGATGATAGAGTTTTTGCATAGTCGCCGTCACATGAGTATTAGTAGAGGTTCCACAGTAGATTTTACATTTTTATTCAGACATTAGTATTTCATTTCCATATTGTAAAGACAGTGTGCCTTAGTACGACATTATTTGATTCATGTTGAGACATTTATTTATATCAAACAATAGATGTATTTCTGTTGAGACATGATTTTTATTTATGAAATATCTCCTTCTTTATCATGTCTATCGTGTTTAGTTCTTTATTTTGTCTGTTTTGTACCTGCACTTTTCTTTGATTCCACTAGAGGATACTGCTATGATTGGTGAAATGTATTTATGCACAAGTGTGGGTGCATAGCAGGTTTGATATTTTTAGGTTCACCTTAGACTGTAGCCTTGTATGAAATAAGGGACGTCATAATTTAGCTAAGTGCTTTACCTGCCTGCAAGTGAAGGCAGAACATCAAAGACCGGTAGGAACTCTGCTGTCTTTACCCATTCTGGAGTGGAATGGGCATATATTTCTATGGATTTTATTGTAGGACTGCCGAGATCACAAAAAGGGAAGGAATCTATTTTGGTGATAGTTGATCGGTTGACAACTTATATGACATTTCTATGCATTTCTTACCTATGTAGACGACTTATATGACAGAGACTTATGCGAGGATTTTCATCTGGGAGATAGTTCGATTACATGGAGTCCCGAAGATGATTGTATAAGATCGAGGCTCAGTCTTGACATCCCACTTTTGGAGGAGTTTCCAGAATTCGTTCGATGGCCAGTTGTCATTCAGTAGCGTCTTCCACCTTTAGACAGAAGGTCAGACAGAGAGAGTGAACCAGGTTTTGGAGCGTATGCTGTGAGCATGCGTTATGGATTTCCAGGGTAGCTGGGAGGACCACATTCCATTGATAGAGTTTGCCTACAATAATAGTTATTAGGTGATGATAGGTATGGCACCGTATGAGGTATTATATGGGAGTCCGTGTAGATTGTCACACCCCGCTTACTAAAATACTGGGGAATCTGAACAAGAACAAGACCGTGGTGTATTAGATTGAGGAGAATAAATAAAAATAAATATTTCTACTCAATCAAATACGCTAAGCATCAAGCAATTTACAATGCGAAGTCACAGGTCCTCGATCACAATTAGCAAGAATATAATAAACAACTCAGAATAAAGAAATGTCATATCACAAATGGGATAACATCCGAGACATAAAGTTTGGGTCAAACATGCCCTTATTACAAAATAGTCCAAATAAGTACTAAACAAATATGAAAATACATCGTCCAACGGAAATAGAAAGGAAATACTATAAAAGCAACTAGGACTATCAACTAAGAAAAGATAACTGAGCTTCGGCCTATTCTTCAGCCCTTGGCTACAAGGCACTCTTGTTGAGAATACTCTGGCTCCTGTACGATTCTGATATGAGGCTGTCCGTCTCCTAAATTTGACGTACACCAGAGAAAATAGGTGTACGTCAGTGTGCATGGCACACGGCAAGATCCCACATAGAGAAATAGAAACAATAGAACGACTAATGCAAAAATAGTAATAATAATAATAGAAACATGTGTTTCCGGTAAAAGTTGCTGTTTTCATTGATGTTCTCTTTTTCGAGATCTGTTACAACTTCGATCGTTACAACAGTATAAAATGAAAACAAAGGGGTTACAACTTAAACGAAAATAAACACGAGAGCCCGGTTTGGTACGGTCTCGCTTGCGTGGGTTGTTGGCCTGTGACGGGGACGTCAATATCCGTGGACCGCCGATTCTTCAAGATCCTTTCCGGTAAAATCCGGCAGAGTTTCGTCTATCCGCGGAGGGATATAGAAACAGAACTTCGTCGATCCACGTGAGATCTTAGAAGTTTAAAGCGTATATCTCGGCTAACGCGAGAT
>BQKN01051509.1:0-27362 GCA_022839385.1 Asparagus kiusianus | reverse complement strand
GAGTCGACTTATGACCGAAAATCTGCTTTTCCAAGTTCTTCTCCACAATTCTCCACCTCGGCGAAGTTTTCCCAAAACTGAGCCGACACCAACCAAACAAATGCCTCATGTGTTGAGACCCAAATGGGAGTGCGAACACTCACCCCAAATATCGATGTCACTCACCAAATCGGCTGCATCAAAACTGACTGCTTACGTATCCTCTTGCCTAAGGAATCAAGCCTTCACGTAGTTCAACCAAACGGCCTCCAAAGGCCCTCAAACAAATAGAAAAGTCTGCAACTCTTCCCCAAAATCACCAAACGATCTGCAACTGATAGCGGCCCCAAACTGATACAAATCAAACACCTCCATCTGAGGTAAACCAATGGCCGTATCCAAAACATGTCCACCAGCTGCAACCGAATCCAAAACAAATCCATCATCTGCATCTGAAATCAAATGATCCCCAACCTGTGTCACCTCAGCTGGAATCCCAAATGACGCAGTATGATCTGGAGTATGTGGAATAGGTTCCACCCAACGTGAAGTAGCATCACCCTCCACCTGCTGCGACATCCGAACGATCTGATCAACACTCTCCACCTGCTGAGAGTCTAATGTGACATACCTGCTCAGAACAAAATCAGAAGCTCCCAAATGATAATCAACTGAGCCTCCGAACCCCAAACGCGCAATCGGATCCAATCTCACATCCACGATGTGACCAAGTACTGGGTATCCAAACATCCGACGCGACCTAAAATCTGAAGCAGCTCCACCAGATCCAATAACTCCTAATGCAGCAGTCGGCGACCTGTGACTAAGATGACCCAAATATGTCGAAGCTCCAGAATCAATGCTTGACAACCAACACCGATCCTCCTCCAAAAAGGAACGACTCATCGAAACTGTCATCTCATCTCGTCGCCCCAAAGTCTCCACACCAATGAAGTGTCTCCTATTGCCGTGAGCTCGGCACAAACGCAAGAAAGGACCCCTACCAAAGCTGAAACAACGAGTTACCTTTCTGCCAATACTTCCAATTGTTATTGACTTCTAGGACTTTACACCAACGGGAACTGGTCGCGACCCAATAATGCATAGAACAATCATCAACTGCGGAAACCAAGATACGATTACCTCCCAATGATGCCTCCTTGGAAGGCCCCCAAATACCTGACTGAACACCTCCTAAAAGACCCCTCGCTCGATGGATAGGAGTGCCAAACTCCACCACGGTCTTGCTCATCCTAATGTGCTCACAGGATTTCAATCTGCAGGTCATAGCACTCCTCAACAACCAATGCACGACATTACCAATCATATACCCCAGCACCAAACAATGCCACAGTCTAGCCAAATCTGATGAAGTCATCATCTCCCTATCAATCACCGTGCTTCCGTGCAAATAATACAAATTTCTCCTTCTGACGCCCTTCATCACAATCATGGACCCAAATGTAACATTCAAGCGTGCATCCGCCAAGGTCACCCTATAGCCTGCTGCCTCCAAAGCTCCAAGTGAAATGATGTTCTTCTTCAACTGAGGAATGAACCTCACTCCAACTAACTCCCGAATCACCCCGCCACTCATCCTGATCCGAACGGTACCGATACCACCAATAGAGCATTTGTAATCATTCCCCATGAGCACAAAATCCCCTCTTTCCAACTCCTGAAAGCTGGAGAACCAATCCCTCCTAGGGCAAATGTGGTATGTAGCCCCCGAATCCAACATCCACTCTGTAGAGTAGGCAACACAAACTGACGGTAGTACAGATAATGAGTAGCCCGAAGAATCCGAATCTGAATCGTTGCCACTAGCCTTGACAACATTCGCCTCTGAAGCTTGAATAGCTTTTCCCTTATTCTTCCCGGCTCGATCAACTAACTTTGAGCATTCGTCCTTCCAATATCCATCCTCTTTGCAAAAGGCACACTGATTCTTACAAACTCCAAGATGTGCCACTCTAGACTGAGACCTCCCACTACGGTTTGGACCCTTTGCTCTTGCGACCAACGCCCCCGCTACCGGCTCAATCGAAGTCTCCTTATACTTCTTTCGAAGCTGATAATTCACAAGTACAGCGGTGACCTCACTATACGAAAGAGATGCCTTCCCATTAATAAGAGTAAGAACGAAGGTCTCATATTTCTCGTCGGGCAAGGAACTCAACAACAACAACGCCTTGTCCTCATCTTCAATCACCACATCTACATTCGCCAAATCCGCAAGAAGCTTCGTGTAGTGGTTCATGTGATCACCAATGGAGGTTCCTTTCTTCAACTGGAAGCGGTAAAGCCTCCTCTTCAAATGCCAGCGATTCTCCACACTCTTGGTCAAATACTTGCTCTCAAGGATCTCCTAAATCTTTTTTGCAGAAGTCTCATTGATCACATCATACTTTAGATCTTGAGTGAGACAAGACCTAATCATACCACACGCCGTTCGATTCATCTTTTTCCAAACCTTCTCATCAATATTGTCCGGTTTCCCATCCAACTCCAACGTATCTTCCAAATTTTACGAGCGCATCTATGACTTCGCATCGCCAAAGTCCAAAATTGTTTGTGCCATTGAACTTTTCCACATCAATCTTCATCGAGTGGATATTCAAGCTTTGGACGGTCTTCACGTCGGAAGTACTGCCCACAACTCCTCCTTTCTCGGCCATAATCCTTAAAGTACCACCAAACCAATGCGGAAACAAATGAGAAATAGATCCAAACTGAAAAAGACGAGATTTTTACCAAAAAGATCCCACCTTTATCACCAAACGAAGCCCTAGATGAACTTCCAAAGCGATCTACTCCTCCAAATAGCCCAAGCGTAGCCCGAGCTCTGATACCACTCCTTTCTTGCCCCGTGGACGTAGGCAATTACCGAACCACGTTAAAATTGGTGTTTGTGTTTTGTGCCGTTGTTTTGATTTGTTTGGCATTCTTTGATCGGCGTTTGTTTTTGGTTCCTCGGCAGCTTTTGACTCAACACTGGAGTGGTGACGCTAAGAGCCCGAATCCACATTCCTCTGCATCAAAGACAGCCTTGTAGTACCATTCTTCAGATGGGTCCATGTGTGGTATGAGGAGCTCGGATACAAAACCCCTGAACAGTATGCGCTCCGATGGGCACCCGCGTCATTCTCTTGAACAGATGCAAGAGATCAAATGACAGTGTCTGCTCGATCGTCAAAGCTCAGGTGGAGAACCTAGTTTGCCCATCTGAATGTTAGTGGCGGTTGTCAGGAACTAGGAGGCTGTGCTCGGCGGAGAAGGCCTTAGTCTTGTCAAAAGGCATTTTTTTGGGTCTGGTTAGAAATTAGATATTCGCCTCGTAAATTTTGCAACTGTTGTCCCTTGTTCTGAAACTTGACATTCCAGTCAAACCATGAAATTGATAACCATGGTGAGATTTCTGTCTACATTATTATCAGGATTGTTCCGTCTTTTGTCCTTGACGTAAACCAAAACAAATCCTCTTATAGAAATAAATAGTTTGTATGCGTAGGAGTAATTCCAATTCGTCTAAGGGCCTGTTTGGTTGATTTCCTAAAATCAAAGAAAAGGAAATAGGATAAGAAAAGTTGAAATTGATTTCCTTATAGGAAATAAGTTTCTTATAATTTTAAGAAGTGAACAAAAAACAAGAAAAAAAACCTATTATAGGAAATAAGTTTCTTATAATTGATTTCCTTGTTTTTTAGCCAACCAAACAACCCTTAATCTGAACTAATCCTGACGAACTAGATGATCATCAATAGGCTCAGGTATGAAGACACCCAAAGGAGAGTGTGAAGCACGTGGCCATGTGATCAGGAGATCACATGAAGAAGCGTTTTTTTGGTTGTGGGGACCACACCAATCACCTCAAAGTGGGTGTGGGGATCACAACAAACATCACACGTTTTTTGATAACGCGTGATTTGATAACGCGTTTGATATCCGGCCCACGAACAAACAATATATATACCCTCATAGGGTTTTGTGAAAGAGTGTGCGAAGGCAGGGGCGGAGGCGTGCAGTTGAGGTTTCTTTTGGCGGCTGTAGCAGACGCAAAGGTAGAGAAGAAAAACAACTGCAGCAGAGAAAATCCTAGGGTTTTGTGAAGAGAGAAAAAGTATTTGGAGGCTGACATTTTCTTGTGAAGAAAAGCAAGGAGCCTATTTGAGGGTTTAGATTGTGAGAGTTGTAAACCCATTGTATTCTTTTTCTCTTTAATAGTAGATCCCCCCTCCTTGCCCCGTGGACGTAGGCAGATTTCCGAACCACGTAAAATTTGATTGTTTGAGTTTGTGGCCATTGTAATAGTATTTAGGATCCCTCGACGCGCAGTCCTAGAGCTGATGAGAGGAAGAGCTAATATCTCACTTTGATGAGATATTAGGCTTCAGATTCTTGTTTCCTTTGAGATACAAGAATTCTTATCGATCTTTCTCTCTTATTGTGCACCAGAAACTCTGCCGAAATTTCCACTGCGCACAACAAGTGGTATCAGAGCTCGGGCTACGCTTGGGCTATTTGGAGGAGTAGATCAATTTGGAGGCTCATCTAGGGCTTCGTTTGGTGATAAATGTGGGATCTTTTGGTAAAGACTCTATCTTTCAGTTTTTGGATCTATTCTTTGTTCGTTGGTGCGTAAAATGTCGGAGAAAGAAGGTGCTTCGGGTGTCGAGGGTGGTGCTTCTGGCGCGAAGACCATTCAGAGTTTGAATATCCACTCTATGAAGATAGATGTGGAGAAATTTAATGGCACAAACAACTTTAGATTATGGAGATGCGAGGTTTTGGATGCGCTGAACGCGCAGAATTTGAAGGATACTTTGGAGTTAGATGGCAAGCCAGATGAGATTGAAGAGAAGGTTTGAAAGAAGATAAATCGAACGGCGTGTGGTGTGATTAGATCTTGTTTGACTCAAGATCTAAAATATGATGTGATGAATGAGACTTCTGCAAAGAAGATTTGGGAGATTCTCGAAAGCAAGTATTTGACCAAGAGTGTGGAAAATCGCTTGCATTTGAAGAGGAGGCTTTATCGTTTCCAATTGAAGAAGAGAACCTCCATTAGAGATCACATGAACCACTACACGAAGCTTCTTGCGGATTTGACGAATGTGGATGTCATAATTGAAGATGAGGACAAGGCGTTGCTGTTGTTGAGTTCCTTGCCCGACGAGAAATATGAAACTTTCGTCCTTACTCTTATTAATGGGAAGACATCTCTTTCGTATAGTGAGGTCACTGCTGCATTGGTGAATTATCAGCTTCGAAAGAAGGATAAGGAGGCTTCAGTTGAGCCGATAGCAGAGGTGTTGGTCGCAAGAGGGAAGAATCCGAACCGAAAGAATTGGAAGTCACAGTCTAGAGTAGGAAAAGATCAGTGTGCTTGGTGCAAGAAGACTGGTCATTGGAAGAAAGACTGTCCAAAGCTCGACGAATGGATGAAGAATAAGCAGAAGGGAAAAGGGAAGCAACCATCAGCAGAAGCAAACATTGTATCGGATGGTAATAATTCTGACTCTTCTATTTATTCGCTTTCTATCAATCCGAAAGATAGCTATTCGGAGGAATCCGAATGGATGTTGGATAGTGGTGCGACCTATCATGTGTGCCCTAGAAGGGAATGGTTCTCCAGTTTTGAGAAGCTGGTGGATAGTGGTGTGGTGTACATGCTGATATCCGTGCATGCCAGATCATTGGGATAGGAAGAATTCGCATCAAGATGTTTGACGGGACTGTTAGAGAGTTAAGTGATGTGAGATATGTTCCTTCTTTGAGGAAGAACTTGATCTCGATTGGAGCTTTGGTTGGAGAGGGTCTGAAGGTTCGTGTTGAGGACATGGTTCTCGAGATTGCGAGAGACTCTCGTATTTTGATGAAGGGCGTCAGGAGGAATAACCTGTATTATTTGACTAGAGGTATAGTGGCAGGTGGAGAGCTGACGACTTCTGTTGATTCGACTAGACTGTGACATTTGGGGCTTGGCCATTCCGGTATTGATTCCTCGCATAGATTGAAAGAGGGTGCAAAGACCTGCAGTTTGAAGTCCAGTGAACATGTTGAAGTGAGCAAGAAGACCGAGGTGAAGTGTGGCACCTCTATTCACCATGCTAAGGGTCGTTCTGGAGGAGTTCACGTGGATGTTTGGGGGCCTTCCAAGGGGGCATCATTGGGAGGTAATAGGTGTTTGGTTTCCTTTGTTGGTGACTATTCTAGGCGTGTTTGGGTTGCAACCAAATCCCCTTTGGAAAAAGTCCTAGTAGTTTCCAACAGATTGAAGAAGTGTGTAATAGACAGAAAGGTGAAAGTACTCCATTCTAGTGAGAGATACAAGATGGACCCGTTTCTGTGTTGGAGCCGAGCTCACGGTATTTCGAGACACTTCGTTGGAAAGGAAATCTTGGGGTAACTAGATAGGGTGGCAAATTTGGAGAACCGTGCCTTACTGGAGGAGGATCGGTGTTTGTTGTCAAGCAATGGTCTGCAGAAGAGTTTCTGGACAGAGGCTTCGACATATTTGAGTCATCCTATTGAAGAGTTGTCAACTGCTGTGATTGGAGGTAAAACTCCATTGGAAGATAGGTCTGATAGTGTCACTTTGGTTGAGGCTTCGATGAGGAAGCCAATTGACTCTCAGCAGGTGGAGAGTTTTGGACAGACCTTAGAGTTATCGCAGCGGGTGGAGATTGATGCTACTCCACATTGGGTGGGGATTTTCCCACATACTCCAGGTCATTCTGCATTGGTTGGGATTCCAGCTGAGGTGACACAGCATGGAAGTCATTTGGATTCGGATGCGGATGATGAGTTGGGTTTTGATTCGAGTGCAGCTGACAGACATAGTTTGAATATGGTCATTGGTTCACCTCAGGTGGAGGTATTTGAGACCATTGGAGGTGCTATCAGCCGCAGAGTTGATGATATTAGAGAAGGGTTGCGAACTCTTCTATTGGATTGAGGTCGTTCGCGGCCATTTGGATGAACTACGTGAGGCTTGATTCCTTGGGCAAGAGGATACATAGGCAGTCTTTACGATGCAGCCGGATTGGATGTTGATGGGGGTGAGATCGATTTGGTGAGTTGATACTGATATTTGGATAGTGTTTGCATTCTCATTTGGGTTCTCGACTTGTTATGGATTGAGTCCGTTGTCGTGAATTGTTTCACTTCGTACTGGACACAACAAGTGAGACATTTGGTTTGGTCGGTGTCGGTTCAGTTTTGTGAAAACTTCACCGAGGTGGAGAATTGTGAAGCACGTGGCCATGTGATCAGGAGATCACATGAAGAAGCGTTTTTTTGGTTGTGGGGACCACACCAATCACCTCAAAGTGGGTGTGGGGATCACAGCAAACATCACACGTTTTTTGATAATGCGTGATTTGATAACGCGTTTGATATCCGGCCCACGAACAAACAATATATATACCCTCATAGGGTTTTGTGAAAGAATGTGTGTAGGCTGTCTAAAAATCACAATAGATAGCTGATTCCTCATCAAACACCGGTGATGGAAGTTACAATCTGACGACTTTCAGAAGGCTACAATTTGAAGACTTTCACGTAGATCGCTGAAGGTTACAATCTGACGACCTTTACGACAACTGATGGAAGCTCTAATCAAACATCCTTCACAATCAACATCGGGAGTTACAATTTGACGACTCTCACATATCAAAGAGTTAAAGCAAAGATTACAAAATGACGATCTTTGCAACGCTTCGACAGAAAGAGACTACAAATCGACGGTCTCTTCAAATCAAGCTGCGGAAGTCCTCCCCGCACACCCTCATCAAGACGCACCACGTTCATAGCCACGAACGCAGCTCAACACAGCTCTATACCGCTGCCCAACGCAGCTCCAAGCACTGCCCAACGCAGCTCCAACCGCTGCCCAACGCAGCTCTAATCGCTGCCAGACGCAGCTCCAACCGCTGCCAGACGCAGCCCCAACCGCTGCTCAACGCAGCTCTAATCGCTGCCAGACGCAGCCCCAACCGCTGCTTAACGCAGCTCTAATCGCTGCCAGATGCAGCCCCAACCGCTGCTCAACGCAGCTCCAATCGCTGCCAGACGCAGCTCCAACCGCTGCCAGACGCAGCCCCAACCGCTGCTCAACGCGGCTCTAATCGCCGCCAAACGCAGCTTCACCCGCTGTCAGACGCAGCTTCCAGCCGATGCGTCCGAGCTTTCAGACACTGCGCCCGAGCCTTCAGACGTTGCGTTTAAATGCAGAATTCATGTTAGAACGCGGATTTTGCGTTTGACTCGTTCAAACACGAGCTGAACGGTTTCAAAACCGTTTCCCACGATCTGAGGGGATCACAACTCCACTCAGGAGTAATTTAAGGGGCGGTTACATCCCATTAACCCTACTTAGGAGCGAATTAAGGGGGCGGTTACACCCCTTAATCCCCTATAAATAACTAAAAAATCAGCTTAGTTCGGGCTGGCTTTTTGATCCTGGGGCGGACATTTTTGGATCTGAGACTTGGCAGCAAAGGGGGAGATCTTGGAGCATCGGCATTCATCCTTTAGGGGCATTCCTTGAAGCCTTCGGCCTTGGCTTGAGAACCGATTCTCGGTTCAAATCAACTCTTTTTCAAGAGTTTCCAACTCATTCAGAGTTATCAACTCGTCCAGAGTTTCAAACTTGCCACGCAAGTCCTCCACAACGTTAAATCGTGAGGAGGAGATATCGTTCCAGTGAATCAAGACATTCGGATCGTCAACGAGAAGCAAACTCGACGCAAGCATTCGAGGGAGGCATCTCATCGCTACCGTGAAGAACCCAGATTTAAACAAAGAAGAGGATTCAGATCAATTCTCTTCTCTTTTGTACCCCGGAATTTAAATTGTAATCGAGAGTTGAGAGAGTTGTAAGCATTCTTTTTCTAAGCAGTTAGAGAGAATAAAATCAAATACAATTCTTTTGTTTTCTTCTTGTTACAAAATTTTCCAACAAACAGTGTGCGAAGGCAGGGGCGGAGGCGTGCAGTTGAGGTTTCTTTTGGCGGCTGTAGCAGACGCAAAGGCAGAGAAAAAAAACAGCTGCAGCAGAGAAAATCCTAGGGTTTTGTGAAGAGAGAAAAAGTATTTGGAGGCTGACTTTTTCTTGTGAAGAAAAGCAAGGAGCCTATTTGAGGGTTTAGATTGTGAGAGTTGTAAACCCATTGTATTCTTTTTCTCTTTAATAGTAGATCCCCCCTCCTTGCCCCGTGGACGTAGGCAGTTTGCCGAACCACGTAAAATTTGATTGTTTGAGTTTGTGGCCATTGTAATAGTATTTAGGATCCCTCGACGCGCAGTCCTAGAGCTGACGAGAGGAAGAGCTAATATCTCACTTTGATGAGATATTAGGCTTCAGATTCTTGTTTCCTTTGAGATATAAGAATTCTTACCGATCTTTCTCTCTTATTGTGCACCAGAAACTCTGCCGAAATTTCCGCTGCGCACAACAGAGAGTACCTTGCACAGTTGCGGGGTGAAGAAGCACTTGGCGATACACTTGGATGCAGTATCCGCTGTAATTGAAATTGACTAAGCGCCTCTCTGGCTGAAGATGCTATTCCTTGTTGCAAAAATAAATCTCATGCTCCCAGAATTTGGGATGAAGATGTTGTGTCATGCTTTTTGTAATTTGTTTCGTCTGACTTCTTTTAAGAGCTTGAAAGATTGAACTGTATTTGCCATCTACTCTTCATTTTGGCGATTTGTTAAAAATTTTGTTTGGAGTTAAATCATTTAATGCCTGGCAACCTCTTTTAATAACCTGTTGTGTGATTTGGCCGGGTAGTGCTTGTATAGTTGTATACCTGGTGTGATGTTGATCCCATATCCAATGGGTAACATCATGAGAATGTGCTTGAGTGGTAGTATGCAGTTGATTTCTTTTCATTAAGGGGGGTATTTTGTTTACATATAAGTGAAAGATGAAAGGAAAATGCGAGGAACTAGTCACGTATGATCTAAAGTAGTTTTAGCTTCCCCTAAAAAATTGCTGAAGTCATATGAAAGTGAAAACGATAAAAACGGCAATTAATTTTAATTAAATAATTTTAACTACATTTACTAATTATTCATATTTTATCACATTATCTTCACATTGTACTTTTAACAATAATTTTGTTTTTCAAACAAACTATATTTCACTTGCATGATGACGCAGATGTGAAAGTCATTTGTAAAAATAAAAACAAAAAGGAAAAAAAGTAACTGACAAATTTTTGATTCATTTTCGAGTTGCCAAACACGTCCTAACATTCTTTTTCTGAAAATGCAAAAGTATTCATGTCTAGGTATTATCGTACTAAATTGTGTATTTCCTCGAACACAATATTAGCCGTGTATGAAATTTGTGTCCTCGATCACTATTGTAGCTGTAATCAGATGGAGGTCCCACGCACCCAAATTTTTTTTTACATCCTTCCTTGTTATAATATATAGGACAACGCATTGATTTTCAAACTTAGAATTCGCAACTAACATATACTGAATCCTTATATCTGTCTTCATGGTACGTAGATCAATGCTCCTCATTGTCCTAAGCTCAATAATGCGTTATTCATGATTTTACTCCTAAGCTCTTTGACTGTAGACATATTCATTTATTTATTTTTACCAAAACTTTTTTTCGTTTCTTTTTTTTTTCTATTAGGGCTTGTTTGGATTTGCTCGTTGTAGGCATCAAAAAATACTTACAGACATCCAAATACCAATCAAAACAACATGGAAGAACAATTTACACGTCATCAAACAATACTTACTGGCGCGGCAGGACAGAGTGCCGCGGTTAAGGCGCGGCAGGATAGAGTGCCGCGTCTAAGGCGCGGCAACCCATAGCGCCGCGGCTAAGGCGCGACAGCATACAGTGTCGCGGCGTGGGCGCTACAACCTAGGGTGCCGCGGCTATTTTAGAGGAGTGTTGTGACGGTTACGAGGCAGTTATACGATGGTTTCTGAAGTCCACGTGGCGATATATCAGAAATAGAACGTGTGCTGACGTGGAAAAACCGTTAAACCACGTAAAAAAGTGGTTAAAGATCGTGGGAGAGCGGTTTCAAGCACGATGGAACGTGCTGGTAACTACCTCTTCGGCCGCGGCAGCCTATACTGCCGCGCCAATAGCCGCGGCAGTGTAGACTGCAGCGGCCAAAGAGTAAATACTTGGGCAGTTATTTTTGCCCCATATTCGCTGTGGTGCACTTCTACCCCTATAAATACCCCCCTATACGCGAAATAAAGCAGGGAGAGCAGATTAGAGCAAAGGAGACTTGAGCTTTTGGAGATTTTGAGGAAGAAAGAGAGAATTTTCACCCTTTGACAAGCATCATTCGGTGATTCCTAGAGATCTAGCTCAGACTTGATCTTTGGAAGAGTGAATATCTTACATCGATAAGATACTCGCTTCAAATCCATACTTCGATAAACGAAGGAAGGATATCAAAACAACCTTACGATCTTCGAATCGGTGGTCCACGAGCCAAAGCACTCCCGACACAGGCAAAGTCCCACAAAACAGGAGTTGATAAACAATTTCTGTGTTATTTTCTTCAAGAGTTGTAATTTTCCATATTTTCGTTGTAATTTCTTTGTAATCAAAAGAAGGTTAGTAGAAATGGCAATGAAATCAACTTTTGTCGGAAACAAACTGGCGACCACAGTGGGAGCCAGCGGCCTTGCTGCCGAGGCCGCCGTGTCGCAACCGATAAAGATTATCGTCACTGAAGAGATCGAATATGAATTCGATCAAGCCAAATTCGAGGAATACTTGTCATCCTCATCCTCAAAATCCTCCTCATCCCGCAGGTGCAGGAAGATTTCTTCTCCTAAGAAAATTTGCAAGTCCACGGTCTCTACAAAGGTCGCGGATGAAGATTCTTACCCTGTTGCTCTTGATGAAGTTACCTGTGACATCTCTGCTCCGAAAGACTCCGCTCCCATTAAGGAGTCATTGATGGATAGTTCTCCGGTGTTGACGAAGAGAGCTCGTCAAAGACAGCGCCAACGACGTGCTCGACAACTGGCTAAAGCCATGCAACAGACTGACGGGATCCACTACTATACGGACCTAAAGTCAAGGAATCGAAAGGTGGTTCAATTGTCTCAAAGGCAAGACGACCATGTTTCTGCAAAACTTACAAAGGAAGAATGGACCCTAGTCAAAAGGGCTCGTTCAACCCTGAAAGAACGGATTCAACGGCGTAAAGTAAAAGCCGCTCGTGCCCGTGCACTTCGTCAACAAGATCAGAAGAACAAGAAGGAAATGGTGTGTGAAAGAACACCAAAAAGCTGTAAGATTTGGGTCCCCAAAACCGAAAGTACCCAAAAATCACAAGACGATGCAGTCTTCAACCGCGGCAGCACAAACCGCCGCGGCAATTCATTCAACCGCGGCAGCACCAACTGCCGCGGCAACTCATTCAACCGCGACGGTTTGGATTGTCGCGGCACTTCAACTGGTCATGATGCTCGTCGCAAGGCTACAGCTGCATCGACACCTATTCCTAGTCCTTCTGTTACAACAGCGTCTGCTTCATCACCAACGAAACCCTGGGTTAGCCCAGATTTATCCAAATTCAAGATTACTATGGCGGATCGCCTCGGTCCTTTGGCTGACGATCGAGGCAAAGCCCCAATGAAAGAAATTTCGAGCACAGTAAACAAACCCTTGGTGGTTTCTTATGCAGGGGGTCGTAAACACCCTCCTGTCAGAATTACTCCAGTCCAAGACAAAAGAATATCGGTTCATGATCGTCTAGGACCTGTGAATACTCCACTCCCACAAGGGGGTGTGTTTAAAAATATAACTTTGGATCGCTCAGAAACGACAAATAATCGTTTTGTGCATGAAAACAAGGTTTCCAAACCAAAGATAGGTTGCTCAAATCACGGCAATGATAAGCTGTACTATCAAAATAATAATTCAAGAAAAAGGATTGCCCGAGAAGGTGAGTCTCATTGTGCATGCGAAAGACTTATTAAGGCAGTACTGACGGAATGCGATTGTTCAACAAAACGAGTTTCAGTATTCCAGAGACTTTCGACCGAAGCGTCGAAATCCAAAATGAGACGTTTCAACCAGAGAAAGCCTGCAAGGCGGCAAGATGAATTCCCTGAGGTCACCATTAATATGACCGGCAGAGGAAAACAACAAATAGTCAACCCTGACCCTGATTTCTCTTCAGAAGGAAGAGTTGAGCGGGGTCTTTCTCAAAGAATGAAGCGGTTGCAACGAAGGGCCAACCGACGCCGAGACTACAAGAGGATGCACGAAGGTTTATCGTCAGAAGAAGAACTATCAGATACCTGTTCTGCGGTCGCTTCGGACGATACCGCATCCAGTGTGGGACGAGCGAGAGAATCATTCGCCATCACGCCGGACCAGTTAGCTCAGATACTGCAGGAAGCGTTGGCCAAACAACGCGAAGAGATCAGAGCTGAGATCAGAACAGAGATGGAGCTAACAATGCAGCAGGTACGAGACTTGCAGGCTCAACAGCACCAACCGGAATCAAGCCAAAAAGCAGAATCCAGTAAACGCAATGCCAAGCTTGTACATATAGCTGAGAATGATGACAAAGAAGACAAAACTATTTTTGATGATCCTCCTACAGATAAAGACGATTCTGGAAGCGGTCCGGCCAAATCAACTCTTCAAGTTCATCTGAAAAAGACTGAAGAGGAAGACAAGAAAATGCAGGATCTTGAGAGCAAAGTCAATGCTCTAATGACGGCCCAGGAAGTGAAGAAGACGGGCATTCCATATCCATACCCGAGGGAGTGGGATCTAATTCCTTATCCCCCTAAATTTAATTTGATTAACTTTACTCCTTTTAATGGCAGTGGTTCACCAACTCAGCACTTGATTTATTTCAAGTCGCATCTCGGCGCAATATCAGGGAATGAAGCCCTGATGGTACGGTCATTCGTAGGAACCCTGCGCGGGCCTGCCTTCGATTGGTACCGACGCCTGAAACCCGGAAGCATCAATAGCTGGGGAGATATGGAAGAACTGTTCCTCACTAATTTCTTCGACGACGACACGGAGGTGTCCATTGGCTCGTTGTTGGACGAGAAGCAGAAGAATGGGGAATCAGTTGACGTCTTTGTCAAACGATTCCGAAACAAAGCGGTGAACTGCAGAGATCCACTCACCGAAGAATTCATCCTGCAGACATGTCACAACAATCTGTCTTTGGATGTGCTGGAGATAATGGGGGTTGTACCCTCTAAGACCTGGAAGGAGTTGAAGGTTAGAGGTGAACAGGCTGAACGATTTCTCAAAAGGAGGAATTTGGAAAGGGGTCAGCCATCAAACAATAATCAAAACCAGAAACAGAACTTCAATCCTCGAGGCAGGGGAAGAGGGTCAGGAGCCGCTGTCGACGCGCATCAGACGTCACAACAGCCGCCTCAACAGCAGCCGCAGCAGTCGTCATTCCAGCTGGCGCCAAATCAGAATCAGCAGCCTCAGAAGCAGTTTAAGCCTTCTGAGCCCAGGTTTCCAAAGGAGTATTCATTCAAAGATGATGAAGTGCCGGTCATCTTCAAATATCTGTTGGATAATAACAAGATTAAGCTTCCACCGGTCACAAACCAAGAGGAAGCGAAGAAAACCAATGACCCGAAATACTGTGCGTATCATAGGAGGGTCCACCATCCCACTAAGGCGTGTTATGTCTTGAAAGACAAGATACAGACCTTGATTGATGTTGGTATTGTGACCCCGAAGCCAAAGGAGAAGAAGGTGGGCGCCAACGCAGTCTCTATTAGCTTTGGATCAGTTCCATTATCCTGGTTTCAAGCCGAGCCAGTGTCAGAGGTCAAGATGCAAACCATCAACGATGACCCTCATGGACAGCGTCAAAAAGGGTTAGTATCACATACGGCCCCTAACGGCGAAATCCTTTGGGTTCATCCGGATCTGCTCGAAGACGAACAGTGGACGACATCCACGTCGAAGAAGAAGTCAAAGGGCAAAGGAAAGGAGAAGTCCTGTTACGGAGCCTCGGCGATTCCGGAGAGAGACGACGAGGAAATAACAGCTCTACCACTTTCTGATGAAGAGCATGAAGTCTTCGCGACAAGGGGTGAAAATGAATACCATTACCAGTATCCTGAAGCTCCTAATCCTAATGGTAAAACTCTGGCAGAACTGAGGGTGGATACGACCCCACCCGTAGCAACCGAGAGACCTCAGAGAGTTATTAAGCAGAAAGAAAAGGAACCTCAACCCAAAGAAGTTCAAATTCCGAAGCAGTCTCGTTTCAATAAACCAATTGGACGAGACAAACCGGAAAGTTCAAATGCTCCATACCGGTTCGACGTAATGACTTAGTTAGCCAATATCCCAGCAAGGATCACACTGTACGAGTTATTACGCCTTTCGAAAGAAACCAGGATAGCATTGCAAGAAGCCTTGGCTGATTCTGAAGTATTCCTCACTCAGATCAAACCAACTCCTGAAGAGCCAGAGTCGTCAGTGCAACATTGTAATCTGACAGCCACCAAATTCCCTTGCATCGCTTTCACAAAAGAAGATATGCAAGTCCGGAATTCAAAGCATGATAGGCCGTTATATTTCACAGGATATATCGGTTCGAGCACGGTCAACCGGATTCAAGTCGATCCGGGTTCCGCTGTTAGCATCATGCCACTCCGGTTGATGTACCACCTCGGGATTCCCGCCAGTAAGTTAGCCTCAACGGGAACTGTCATTTATGGATTCAACACTAGCGGATCAAGACCGTTAGGAAAAATCCGGGTGAAGTGTCAACTTGAAGATTTGAAGTCTGAGGTTACATGCTATGTGATCGATGCAGAAACTTCCTATAATTTACTGTTAGGTCGTCCATGGATCCACGGTAATCTTATAGTTCCCTCCACCCTCCATCAGTGTTTAAAATATGTCGACACTAATGAGGAGGTTAAGATAGTGGTCGCGGATAAGCAACCATTCAAGGGGTTAGAAAATTATTTTACTGACTCCCTTCTATATGGTGCTGAGTCTGAAACTGAACCATCAGCCCATGGCACGGACAGCGGAGATGAAGCTGATACCGAAGCCGGGCTCGATTATAGTGAAGGTCTTGTATTAAATGACATTGAACCTCTTGTAATCGATCTTGACGGTGATGAATCGTCGGACGAAAGTTGTAACTGGCAACTTGCCGATGAAATAATAAAGAATGATTTAGAGTATTCGCCTTGTCTTAATGATGTAATGCAGAAATTGTATGATAATCCTAATCTACACATGCCAATTCGTTCGTCCTGCACGGCGACGAGATATCTGCAAAATTCAGCCGGGACAACGGTGATTCTACCTGCAAAGACAGGGGGTGAGAAAGAAATAATCTTTGGGAAAGGGAATCCATCCCCAGCTACTAATCTTTTCTTGGGTAGTAGCTCAGATGAGGAAAAGCCAGGACAACATTTCTATCGATATAGTTGGCAAGCTAATGATTACATGGAGAGGCAAGGTTATGACCGGCAAGGTTATGACCTCTCGCTTGGCGAAGGTCTTCATTTTGGTCAAGGAGTTAGGGTGCCACCCCGTTCTACTTATGTACCAAAAGGAAAACCAGATAATCATTATAGTCATAATAGAGGTCTAGGTTATGCTTCGTCATCTGAGGATGAAGATTGCCAACAGATCATCAGCCAGTTGATAAATGGAAGCGGGCATTCATCCGATACTTCAATGTGGGACTCCGACACGAGTATCGGAGAGAGATTCAAAGCCTTAATGTCGAACATGGCAACAGTTGATCCTTCTACAACTGAAGAAGACGATCAGTTGCTTATTTGGAAAGACCCATGGATGCATTACATGAATATCCAATATGGCGACCGATTTGAACAAAGAGAACCTCCTACTGAGGATAAAGTGGTCCAAATTAATATGGGTGACGAAACTAATCCGAAACCTATATTTATCAGCGGTGACCTTCCACCAGACGAGAAAGAGGAGTTAATCGCTCTCATTAGAGAGTATATTGACGTTTTTGCTTGGAATTACGAAGATATGCCGGGACTCGATCCGAACATAGCAATGCACACCCTCAACATAAAATCGGATGTCAAACCTGTCAAACAACAACAAAGACGGTTTCGTCCACAAATTATGGAAGCGATAGAAGCTGAAGTCAAGAAGTTGATCGACTCAGGTTTTATCAGAGAAGAACAACATCCTGAATGGCTAGCTAACATTGTTCCGGTTCTTAAAAAGACCGAAAAGATCAGAATCTGTATTGATTTCAGAGATCTGAATGCCGCCTGTCCTAAAGATGATTTCCCACTACCAATTACGGACGTCATTATCGACAATACTTGCGGATTCGAGAGAATGTCATTTATGGATGGTTTCTCAGGGTATAATCAAATCAAGATGCACCCAGACGATGAAAAACATACAGCATTCAGAACACCCATGGGGGTCTTTTGCTATACGGTTATGCCTTTTGGTTTAAAAAATGCTGGCGCTACGTACCAACGAGTCATGACGCAAATTTTTCAAGAACATTTGCGGAAAACCGTTGAATGCTATGTTGATGATTTGGTCGTTAAGAGTCGTGATAAAAAAGACCACATTAATGATCTGAAGACGATGTTTGATCTGATGAGAACTCATCAGCTAAAGATGAATCCGACTAAATCCTTCCTAGGAATGTCGAGCGGTAAATTTCTCGGATTCGTCGTCACCACAAAAGGTATTCATATTGATCCTGACAAAGTGAAGGCGATAAATGAGCTGCAACCCCCGAGAAATCTTAAAGAACTCAGAGGATTGCAGGGTCGATTGGCATATATCCGTCGGTTTATATCAAATCTGTCCGGAAAATGTCAACCATTCTCTAAACTTGCAAAGAAAGGCGTGTCATTCATTTGGGATGAAGCGTGTCAAAAGGCGTTCGAGGATATTAAAGCATATCTAGCGAATCCGCCTGTTCTCGTTGCACCGAAATCGGGCAGACCGTTTCTGATTTATGTCAAAGCGACGAGCCATTCGTTAAGTGCATTACTTGCACAAGACGACGATAACGGTCACGAGCAAGCAGTATATTACTTGAGTCGTACATTGGTAGGAGCTGAATCTCGCTACCCAATGATCGAGAAAGAATGCCTTGCATTGGTATTTGCCGTCCAGAAAATGCGACACTATTTAGTGGGGCAGACGATTTATGTCATCTCCAACATAAATCCTGTCCGCGTATTCATGACCCAGCCGGCTTCTATGAATTGGCGTTTAGCCAGATGGGCTCTACTTTTATCGCAATATGACTTGTACTTTAAGCAACAAAAATTGGTTAAAGGACGAGCTATTTGCGATCTTCTGGCGGAAAATCCTACAAAGGATATAGTCGAATTGTATGACGATCTGCCAGATGAAACTCACGAAGTTAATACTACCTCACATCAACAAGTGTGGCAGTTATACTTCGATGGGGCTTCTCGCGCAACCAATGTGGCAAGCGCACCCGGATGTTCTAAAATCTCCTCAGGAGTGGGGGTCGTTTTAGTGTCCCCGGAAAAGCATGTCTTGCCTAGAGCATACTCGTTGACCGGACCATGTTCTAATAATGTGGCCGAGTACAACGCGTTAATAATTGGACTCAATTTTGCCAAAGAGCTGGGGGTCGAATACCTTGAAGCTTTTGGGGATTCTCAACTGGTAGTGAATCAAATACGAGGAGAGTATGAAGTCAGAAGTCCAGACCTGATTCCATACCATCAGGTGGCTATTGAGATGGCAAACTCATTTGAAGGATTTTTCATTGAGTACGTTCCACGTCTCCAAAACGCGTATGCAGACGCATTGGCGGCATTGTCGGTATCATTGGCTCAACCTCCCGAAACAGAACAATTGATTACAGTGAAGACTCACCAGCTTATCGTTCCGATCTACGACTCGGATGTTAAAGAAGTATACTCAACAGCAGTTGAACCCGAAGTTCGAGATTGGCGCTTTCCCATTATCGACTACGTCCTACATGGTATATTGCCTGAAGATGTAAAAGAAAGGGAATCGATTCGGCGAAGAGCACCGAGATTTTACTACAACGCCACAGCACAAATGTTGTATCGACGATCGTACGACGGTCTTCTACTCCGTTGCTTATCCGGCAAAGAAGCAGAATAAGCACTCAAAGAGGCGCATAACGGAATATGCGGTGCGCATCAGCCCGGTCCTAAACTTTGTGATCGACTTAGAAGAATCGGGTATTATTGGCCAACTATGGTAAAGGATGCAGTTGACTACGCACGACGATGTGAAGTATGTCAGTTACATGCAAATTATATGCATCAACCTCCTGAGTATTTGCACCCGTCGGCAACGTCGTGGCCATTCGAAACTTGGGGAATGGATATCGTAGGTCCTATCTTCCCACCATCGGTTAAAGGGGACCGCTTCATTTTGGCAATCACCGATTACTTCTCGAAATGGGCAGAAGCAGTTCCACTTAGAGAAGTAAAGACGAGTGATGTTATTAAGTTTATCAAACACCATATTATATATCGGTATGGTGTTCCAAGGCGAATAGTGCATGATAATGGTCCTCAATTCGTCAGTAATGCATTCATCAAGTTCTGCGGCAAATTCGGGATTAAGGACGTTTCATCGACGGCTTATAACCCTACGGCTAATGGATTGGCTGAAGCTTTTAATAAGACCATCATCAAGATTCTGGCAAAATTGGTGAAAACCAATAAACGAGATTGGGACGACAAACTTGGCGAAGCCCTATGGGCTTATCGCACAACCGTCCGTACACCAACCGGAACAACCCCATATGCCTTAACATATGGATGTGAAGCTGTTCTGCCACTGGAAATACAAATTCCTTCTCTCCGCATCGCTCTCGCAACGGGAATGACGACGGAAGAACATCATCAGAAACGTCTCGAAGAGTTAGAGATGTTAGACGAAAAGCGCTTGGAAGCTCAGCAACAGATCGAGTTTTATCAAGCTAGAATTTCTCGGACTTTTGATAAAAGGGTTCGACGACGAAGTTTTAAAGAAGGAGATCTAGTTCTTGCCGTCCGAAGACCTATGATTCTCACTTCTAAGAAGAAAGGAAAATTTGAACCCAAATGGGAAGGACCATTTGTAATAGAAACCGTCTATTCAAACGGTGCATATCGCCTGATTACCCAGGATGGCAACAAATTAATGATGCCAATAAATGGGAAGTTCCTAAAAAAATATTACCCATAATACGTTCAGGATAACCTATGTAAAACGGAAAGTTCCTAGAGAGTCCTATACAGGATATTTCAGGATAATCCGCTATCAGTTGATTATCATTAATAGAAAATGATCATGCGAATAATATGCTTTTACTACTTGTGTTGAGATGAGATTCAATGACAGTTTATCTTTCCTCACGAAATCTTGTAACACAATCATGGAAGGGGAGACTCAATGATTTGTAACCCCGCACCATGAAACCCCCACCGATCAGACCAACCAAAGGTCATCGGTCTATCGAATTCCTGTGCCTAAAATCAAAATTTCCAACTAAGTAGTTCGTGTAAATTAACAAACTCATTGTTATTTGTACCCTACTTCTATTCCTCTTGGTCAAACCTTCCTACAGTTAGGACCAAAACCAAAGTCCCCTCTCGATCCGTTCCATGAACGAGAGGTCCACAAACTGAATAATCAAACCTTATGACAGTTAGGGTTATTCAAACCAATTCGGATTCCCTAAGTGGAGATCCCACTTTGAGTTTCCTTCGCACCAGGAGATAGAATATAAAATTCTTCCTCTCCATTTCTGGGTTTATCTCTACCAACAAACAAGAGACCAGGAGATAGAATATAAAATTCTTCCTCTCCATTTCTGGGTTTATCTCTACCAACAAACAAGAGACCAGGAGTTAGAATATAAAATTCTTCCTCTCCATTTTTGGGTCCATCTCTACCAACAAACAAGAGACGGGGAAATGGAATATGAACTTATTCCTTTCCAATCCCGGGTTTTTTTCTCTACCAACAAACAAGAGACTCTGAACTGGAATATCCAAGTTCTTTCTTCACAAACTCAAGTTCGTTTTCATAGAAAACATGACCGATCTACACTTTAAAATCCATGTCATTCACACATGGGGGATGTTATCTCTACCCCTTATTAGAGATAAGTCTACATCTAACACATGTAGCCTACACATTCAATGCTGTAGTTTAAAGTCTAAAAAAATTTAAGTCTTTTAGCTCAACGTTATATGTGAAACGGATTTAGATAATTCACATACTAGCCCGATTCAAACGGTAATCGGTAAAGGCATATCAAATCCGTTGATGGCTGAGGATTTGCCAAAAATCCTACAATTATTATGGTTATTCATTTCAAACAAAAGTGAATAATCAATGAGCAAGAAAGTTCACTATATTAATCAAAGAGTTCAAACAAAACAGCACAAAAAGAAATGTTTTCAAAATTACAACAATTTGTAATGGCGAAGTTCATCTTCTAATTGGGAAAGTTTTGTAGCATAAGCCAGTTCGAGCTCAGGTATCAGATTAGCTTTAAATTTTCTTTCATCGATGCTTTGAATTCTGGCCATCTCTTGTTCCTTGTCAGCGAAAATCTTATCCTGAAGATTCAGCTGTCGGAGTATGTCCACCTCAGCCCGAGTTACCTCCGCTAAATCAGACTCCAAAGTCTCACAAGCTTCCTTAGCTGCAGCAAGTTGTTTCTCTAATTGTGCCACCTCTACTCGACGTGACTCCAAATCACTATACAAGTCTGCCTTAATTTGCGTCTTCGTGGTAGCACTCACCCGGAGTTGATTAATGCGAGTTCTCAGCATTTGAAGTTCAGATTCAGCGGATTTTTGAGAATCACGCCACTCCTGCAATTTCAGATCTATCTGGGAAGTAATGTATGAAGACGCACCACTAACACGAAAGCTCTGCAACCGTTCGATATGTTGTCTAAGATCGACCAAGTAAGCTTCAATTGAGTCTGATAATTCAACGCATCCATGCGCTCTAATTCCGAATACGTGATGATCGAGAGACTTCTTGAAAGGTTCAAAGGATGAACCTTTAAGGAGAATTCGATCAACCACAATGTTCAAGAAAGTAACAAAGCTTTGGACGTCAGCACCAATAACGGCTTGATCCGGATCTTCATCCGCCAATAAAGCTTGAATGCGATCAGACAATGATAAAGGAGCTATAAAATGAACAGATGAAAAGAATTTAAGATATACAAGCCTGCGTATAACAGCGAACGGAAACATATTAAGTTCGTTAAAGAATATCATGATTGAGTTACCTTGGCTTGGCAAGACTACAGAGGGTTCTATAACAACTGGGGCTTGCTCAGAAATGGCACTCGGCTGTTGATCAACTACTTCAGATGTTGGTTCATCTGAAGCCCCTAATGACTCAGGATCCGGAGTTATAATTCCGTGAGGGACAATTTCTATAAAAGAGAAAGGGAGGAATCAATATTCTACTCTATTGATTTGATTCCGAAATGCATCAAAGACGAGACATACCAAGTTGAGGTGAAGTCCCGAGAAGTTGCTCTTCTACGGTAACCTTCGACCCTCCCATTTCATGAACAGCCGAGGTTGGATCGGAAGTTATAACGGGTTCAGCTTCGACAACATCAGAAGTTGGAGGAACAGTAGGTGGTGGTTCAATTACAGCTGGAGGGCCTGCCAAAAGTATAAAACCCAAGCCTTCAGGTTGATCACATTCACAAAGGACAGTAGATGCATCAACTTCATTTGTTGGTCCTACGTCTAAAATTCCCATTTCAGTCATAAATAAATGGGAAATACAACTTAATTAAAAATTTAAGTCCGAGAGTACATACTTTCCGACGTACCTACTTCAGTTGAATCAACTTGAGTAGTTGGTCCTGCAGTAGCGGAGAGAATCGGAGATGACAATATATCGGAAATCTTCTAATGTGCATCATCGGAAATATCAAGATCAAAATCACGTTCATCAAAATCTCCGATATTTATATCATGAGTAAGTTCCGTGTCTCTCGGTTCATTGACAGGCATGTCTGTTAAGCGGAAGGATCCGTCAGTACATGTGCAAGGAATATGAGGGAATCAAGACAAACAAAACCAAGATTACCTTCAACAGCGGGTATAGGTTCAGCGGCGCTACTACTCACACTCACCTCCTTTAGTTTGACTAAAAGAAGATAAAGCGCACAAGTTAGTAGAAGAGGAACACGTTCCGATTCATCTATTTTCCGAAAATATCCTCCAAATGAAGAAGCACATGTACCTGTCTCGGTAGTTGGAGAGGACGGTGCGACAACCGGAGGAATGGTGGCGTCCACATTGATGGGTCCTTCACTCACTGCTTGGTGTACTTGTTGAGTGAAGCCGGATTCATCAACGTCCATCAAACCCGGAGAAGAGGGCTCTGGCATAATTTCCCCTTCCTCTTCTGGTTCAACTACAATAATGAGAAGAATGAATAAATTTTAACCTCAAAAGATAAAATGACGGAGAGGAAATGACAAAGAGAGTTTACCTCCTTCATCAGCTGGAAGGTCTTGGAGGATTTCCTCTTCACGTAAAGGAGAAAGTCGGCGTTGCCGACGAGCAGCCTTCTTGATCCTCTTTGACAAACGAACATCTCCAGAAACTTCTGAACCTTCATGGAGAAATTTGGTTCGTGGCTCAATTCCTTGAGCAGGACGGGATTGAACTTCAGAAGGAGCAGAAGGCCGAGACCTCTTTCTACTAAGGAGCGGAGCAACTTGTTCTTCTTCTTCTTCTGTTTCTTCCTCCCCTACGGGCCATCTAACAGTCATTTTATTGGAAGACGATAAAGGAATATCCTTCTCCATCATTCGTACACCTCTTGAGGGAACACTTGGCGATTGAGGAGAAGATGCCCGACGAGTTCGGTGAGCCACAGGAGAAGAAGGAATATCGGCCTCCCCTCCACCTCGCGTTTCATCCTCCTCACTAGAGGTGTCAAAGTCGTCGCTTTCTTCAGAGTCAAGTGCTTGTTTTCCTTTGCGGGAAGACGTAGCGGGCTCCTTTCCTTTCCCAGATACAATTCTCCGAACCACAGCTTCAGATTCTAGTTCGGAAATCTTTTTCTTTGGAACAAGAGCATTGGCGGCTAAAACCCATCGACAATAGAGAAAAGTCAGAAGAATATCAGGCTCAGCAACATGCAAACTAAATTGAGCCCCTGTACATCCAGCAACATTCCAGAACCAAGCTCGTACTCCGTCAATGAGGCCTCCGCAGGTGATCAACCACTTATTGGAATTCCCAACATACAGTTGATCATAACCAAATTGTCGTGCAAAACGACAAGGAAAATAAGGCTCGATCCTACAAAGGTTCTTCGATCGGAAAACATTATAACCTGGTCGAATGTTCATAAGCCAATGAAAGCTACCCATGTCGAGAGAAGTCCTGTTGACCCCAGGTATTTCCTCATCAACGAGTGTATCATTATATGCGCCAGAAAATCGAGGGAAACATTTATAGAACTCCCAGCACTTGGCATTCTTGAACTGCCTCACTCGTTCAGCCCACGATCGGGAGGGATATAACCACTTGCATCCTTCTAAAAGCTGCAGTAAGGGGATTTCTGGATCAGACACGTCAGGTGCTGACATCATGTCCGATCGATGGAGAACTAGCCACGTCATTAGATATGTGTATGGTAACTCAACGCTCGACAAAGGAATCTTGGTTGAAGGCTCAGCACTTACTTTTGTAAAAGTGTTAGCTAAGATACGTAAACCGCTATGAAGGGCAGCAATCATGGCGGAAAGAAGAGATAACCTACCTCCAACAGCTAATTGCACGGCTAGAAAGAGAACCTCAAGAGGAAGCGCTTCAGAAGATTGGTGTGGCACTACACATTTCTTTAACCATATAGCTAGATATCCAGCAAGAAGAGTCTCAGGTTTCATTTTCTTCGTGGATTGCCATAAGAAAGTACTGAATTTGGTGCCTTTAAGAAAACCGCCCTCAGACGACTCAGTCCTATAAGACTGAGCGTTAATCTTTGTAATCAGCACATTAACTTCATCGGGAGTTAGAATCGGTGATTCACAGACAGCTTCACCGGTCGAACTCTCGAGGTTCTGAAACAAGTAGTCAGCGAATCGTTTCAAACTGACCCGAGCTGCTTTCTTACTCTTTACTTCAATTTTGGCTATTGCTATTTGATAGTGACAAGTCAACTCCCAAAGGATGTCATAAGCAGGAGAGCCAGCCTTCTTCATCGCCATGAGCCGACGATTGTTAGGAAAATATTCTTGATAAGGGGTATTCCCCAATGGTAATCCGGATACTTTCATCATTTCATGGAGCGGAAACCCTAACTCCCCATACTTGGTAAGAAAAGTATTGGTTTCCGGAATATAAGATTCAAATAAGGCAAGAAAGTGATCTACACTCACTGGGAGACCATACATGCTGGCTCGGATCGGAATGTGTAATCCTGAGTTCTTCAACTCTTGATCCCAGCGATTGAGTACATAGTCGGTCATCCTAGCCCACCATCTATCCTTAAGAGAGTGAGCCCAACCATAACACCTGAATCTTGGAATGGGAAGTTCTCGGCCAATCCGAGCGAGCCTATTCTTTACTGTATTGGCCTTGGTCATCAGTTCGTTCTGGGGTCCGCTATCTGGTCCGAGTACTCCTGGGTGGAGACCACGAATGTTATGCCTACTGAGGGAACCAGGAGCGCTAATATCTCTACCAATGAATCCACAATGGACGTGATCATGGTCTTCTGTCAGATGCCATGTCATTTTTCTCTGAACAGCCAAATTCCTTAATTGCAGAAGTGAACATTGTCGAGGGAACGGAGGAAGGAATAAAAAGGCACCTTCATGTTCATTCAACCAGATTTCGGGACCACGGCAAAGATTGTCTGGATCTTCTATCGAATCTCCGAACAGATAATCAGGTTTCTTTAATGGTTCGGTAGAATCTCGAATTGGAGTTAAAGGTGAGTCGGTCAACAAAGCACGCAGAGTGCGACGACTTCCTTCACGGATCAATTCGGGAATGTTATCATCACGATCTTCATTAAACTGACGGGCCTCTCTAACCAAGAACTCGCCTTTGAAAGAAGCGTGAAGGGTACCACTCTGTCCAGGATCTTCTCTATTAGAGAAGGTTGCAGAAGGGAAAGGGACTGCAGGAAGAAAAGTCGAAGACAGGTGAATAAAAAAAAAAGGCTAAATGGCTAAGTGGCCGAAGCAGTGATTACTGCCAGACATTGCCGCGGCAGCATACACTGCCGCGCTTAGCCGCGGCAGTACGAGCTGCCGCGGTAACTAACGATGTTCCTGATTTCGAAGAGAACGAAGTTTGGAGCCAAATTCATGATTTTGGCTGTGGTACTTATCTTGATTTAACAAGATATGTACTTTGTAGTGTCAATCCCCTCAATGGGGGATGTCAACTCTTCCCAAATGCCTCTCAATGGAGGCAAATGAGGCGGTATATACAAAATCAATAGTTTCAGATAAAGAGAAGTTGAAGAAACTTACCCCCAAAAGAAGGAACTGCAGACTCAACGTCCTCTGGTACTGGTGCCGCCGATTTTCCCCTCGTAGCACGGGATTTCTTGGGAGACATGTTGAAATCAACCTAAAGAATCAAAAGTTAGGTTTTTTTCACGTTAGATCTAAAGTAGGAAATCAAAACGAAACCCTAATCCATGAACTATGGGTGCGGTTTTACTGAAAATCAAGGAGAATAAAAGCTGGAAGATAGAAGAATCGAAAAAGACCAAGATCTGAGGAAAATCACCCGAAACCCTAGATCTGTTCAAACAGAAAAAACCCAAATATGGAGAAGTGGGAAGGGGGAAAGGCCAGGAAAATCCTTTTATAGGGTTTTGGGAGAACTTTCGAATTCAGAAAAGCGGGGAAGAATGACCCGAGAAAGACCAACATCGGATTTATAAACCAGTCAGGCCGAAGCGGTGCGCGGCACTCGACACTGTCGCGCTCTAGCGCGGCAGTCTATGTTGCCGCGCTGAGGCGCGACAGTATAATTTGCCGCGGCAGCTGACGTCATGGTTCATTCTGTCGCGCGTACACAACGATCCCTCGGGCATTTGAACACAGACATCTCCCTCTGTACTTGGAATACACACCTGAATACTCTAATGGGTACACGAGTCTAAACTGTTTACCACACCCAATAGGAAGTTCCTGGAGAATATTGATCTGAATGTTCTTAGGGATAACCTGTTGAACTCTCAGTGAACATGTCAATTCAATGACAAAAATTGAACCTACGAGACCAAATACCAGCTTCGATTCAAGACTTCGACAACGGTCATGCGATAAACGCAGCTGTTTCCGTCAAAAGTTGGTCTTGTCATGGAATTCATTATATCTTCG